>NJET01000012.1:57702-135738 GCA_002591415.1 Ophiocordyceps australis | reverse complement strand
TTTTTTTTTTTTGTTTGACTCGGCACATGGGCCGCATGTCCTGTTTCGAGTGCACACTTCGACTCGCGCGCCCCGTAGACGCATCATACCATGATGAAAACGAAAACACGAAGCAGGCCATGGCTCGAGGCGACGGCATCGTTGGGGATCGACATCCGGGCTCTCTGTCACCTGGCCCCCGTGTCTCGTGTCGGCTGTTGATGGCGGCGAGACAAGACAACGAGACCAACAATAGGCTCGCTTTGCCTCTTTGTGTCTATATTCCTAGGCGCGCGAATGACAAGGTTTGCGGCCCCAAGGCTGGTGCAATATGGGGCGCACCATGGTAACCATGGCCACGACGATACGGGCAGTAATGGAAGGATACAAGAACAAGGGGGGCCCGTGCCGTCGCAGGTCCAAGAGTCCGAGGTTTCATGCGAGACAGACATCTGGCCGCGGGTCCAATCAGGCCAAGGCCTGACGCGAAAAAGTCTGGAGCATGGGGCTTGTTTGAGCATTATCCATCTGTCAAGTCGGCCTCTGCCTGGCAAGTACCTGCCTCTCCGAGGTACATAGGGCTGCCTCTGGGGCATGCTGGGCGGCGTGCCTGGCGGGCAGAGGAGGCTGGCTCTGCTGTCTTGTCCATGTCTCTGCGTCGGGCTGGTACTTGCTTCCAGTCTCGTCTCTCTTGGCACTTTGTCGCCAACTTTATACAACCGCTCGACTACGTCTCACCTCGACCTCTTCCTTCCCTACAACCCTCTGGTCGAATTGCTGTCGCGGGGCAGCTCCCACCAGGCATTGATGGCGTTGTGACGGGCCCTAACAGTAGTAGCCAAACATGGTCATGACATGAAGGAAGCATTCTTGTCCTTGTTGCGTTGTGCCTTTTCTTCTTCTTCCTTCTTTCTTGTTTGCCAGCCGCGGCTGGGCGCCCCTTGACTTGGCCTCAGCGCCGTCCCGTCCCCGTCACTGCCATGGCGGAACCAGGCAGAGACCAGGCTCTTGCGGCGACGTTTGCCTTGTAAGCAAGACAAGCCAGGTGTGCCAAGCAGGTTGATGATGTGTGCTGACCATTTCTTCTTCTCACAGTGGCGTTGTGGCCGTGGCGGCGGTTGTAACGGCCATTGTTTACATCAGAGGCAGCGGCGCTTCGTCTTTCTTTCGTGATGGGCCGAGGCTGGTCCTCGCTGGCTTTCTTGCTTTCTCCTTGTTATGGGCCGTGCTTGGCTTCATCGGCACCCTCATCAGCACCACGGCTGTTACGGGCTGCCAGGTGAGCATTTCCTTTGGCTCGGCTTTTGACCAACTAGCTCGAATCTTTCTGGGCGAGTTCATCTTTCTCGCCATGAAGAAGACGACCAGGGCTTCGTTTGGCAGCGTCTTTCCTCAGCTCGTCTTTCTCGTCCGATTTGTGCTGGGTGGCGTCTTCGTTGGCGTCCAGAGACCCCAGTTCAAGCCCGTCTGCGTGCCCGTGACGCTCATCTTTGCTCTGGCTATTGCTGTGCTTGCCATGGATGCCTTTATCATACTGATGCTGCTCGTACGAGCGTCGTCGGTCGGCATCTTTAGGGACGTGCAAGACAAGACATTTGAGTGGCGTCGAAGTCGTGCCGTGCTATTCATCTTGCTGGGCTTTGCCATGTGGACTGCGGTGAGCGCGCCAGAGATTGGGTAGAGGGTGGCGGATGCTGACGACAGGGCGACAGCTGAGCATTCCCATGATATTGGGCGCGCCGTCGTTTGAGCTGGTGATCCGAACCGTATTGCCCGTTGTTGGCTCTCTAATTGCAATCAGTGAGCATGGGCGCGCGTCTGGTGCCATGGCGGCTTTGCTGACGCTAGTCTCAGTTGTCGTTGCCATATGCCACAATTCCTTCAAAAACAAGTGGCACGGCGGTGCTAGACCGGGCTCGCCCACGGGCAGTGTAGCCGACGACTTTTCCCCCCCACCAACAGCCGAGTCGGGCAGAGGCGTGCAGACGCGAGACATTGCCAAGCCCGTCATAGGACCCTCTACAGCCGTGGTCAAGACGGACGCCAAGACGGCGGCGGCGAGAGAAGGGCCGCCGCGAGAGGACAAGCGCACCCTGCCAATCATTAGCCGGCCCAGCCCCGGCCAGGTGGACGCAGGTGTCGGAGGCGTGCCTGTCAAGGGACAGCTGTTCCCGCCCATGAACCAGGCGAGCGCAGTCAAGGGACAGCCCCTGCCGTCCATCAGCCAGCCCGGGCTCGGCCAGGCCGATGCAGGCGTTGGAGGCGTGCCCGTCAAGGGACAGCTGTTTCCGCCTCCACGAGCGCAGGCCACCGTCTCTAGTGCTCGAGGTGTTGTCAACAAGACTGCCGTCAAGGGGGGCAAGCTCGTGATATCCTATCCCGTCACTAATGATGACGAGCATGGCAACAGGCCCGACCAGGTTGTGCCCACGGTCGACTTGGCAACGGCTGCCCGGAACGAAAGGGCAAAACGCGAGGCAGAGGGCTATCTGCCAGCGCCCAGAGCAGCCGAGGCATCCAACCCAGCACGACTACGAGGGCCGGACAAGCCTCTGGACCCCATTATCGAGGCTGCTGGCGATTCGGAAGCCATGGCGGCTACTACGTGGGCCGAATTGTCTCCTCGCAGCAACGAGCTTCGCCGGCGATCGCCTCGCCAACAGTCTTCTGCTTCTGCAACGCCAGTGACGCCCATGACGCCCCTGTCTTCAGCCGGGTATGCCGACAAGACGCCGGGCACGGCCATGGCGAGGAGCTTGACGCTTGCAGGCCCCGAATCGCCATTACGCCCTGCATCGCCACCCAAGAGTGCGACTCAGCTTGGGTCCTCGACCAGTGCCGACAGCCTCGACGGCAACTCGATGCGCCGGCCCCGATCCTCATCAGCACCAACATCGCCGCGGCGCTCTCGGGCAGCAACCGTCATTTTCACCGACCCGAATCCGCCTCCGCGAATCCCTTCTCAGTATACCCCGACCAGAGACACGCTCGAGATACTGGTGCCTCCGCTTCCCCCGCTGCCTCAGAGAGAGAGCCCTCAGCCAATAGATGCTGCCGCTTTTGGGTCGCGGGCACCTTTGGCCAGTCTTTCACGAAGCGGGTCCGTCAAGTCGGACATTCGTCCCTCTCGCCAAAAGGCAGAGTCGCCTCCACCAGTGCCGACGGTTAAGACGCCGGTGCAGATGAGGCATTTGAATGGAATCCCAAACAATCCGAGGTCGCGATCGGTGCGGCGCGCGCCAGTGGCCACCGAGGGCGCCAAGGAGGCCAAAGTCTTATTTGTTGAAGGCGCCGACGAGGGTGATTTGCGTGCTGCTCATGAGCAGCTGTCTCGCAGCGAATCAAATGCCTCCAAGGCAGAGTCGGTTGCCAATGGTGCGAGACGCATTTCGCTCAAGCCTGCCGCCCAAGACTGGTCCCTGGCCAAGCAATCTTCCAAGACGAGCCAGAATGGCTCTCAAGACGACAGCAAGGAGGCGGACAAGCCAACTCTTGGACAAGTCTCACCGCCAAGGAAAACGCCCGAGGCTAACAAAGAGTCGTCGTCACCCGACATTGACGATCTTCCGTCGCCTCCGCGAGCCCCTCGACAGCCACCAACAGTGGCCAAGAATATTGGCCCCAGGTTTGCTCAGTCGGGTAGCCGTGTTGCGCCGGGTCAGCGCCCAGGAGTGGGTACATTGAAAATGATGGCTGGGCCGCGGTCTCGCTTCAGCGTCAGTACGACAGTAAGCTCTATAGACGACGGACAGGCGTCGCCAGCCAGCACGCGAGTCTGGGCCCAAGACGCGCGACGACAGTCATCGCCCGTGCTACCAGCCGACGACTTGAAAATGTCTGTCTCGTCGCAAGAGGCGCCCAAGGGCAGGTTGAGCCGCTTGAATCCCCAAGTGGCGTCAAAGGGCCTGCCAGCCGAGGTTGAGACTACAGCCATGTCCCCGTGGCTGGCGCCACACAGCCTAAACGCCTTTCAGGGGTCCGACAGCGCCCTCTCTACAGACGACGACGACGGCCGCGAGACAGTCATGGTGATGCTGGACCAGTCGACTGAGCACAAGGCCGAGGCTGAGACGAATAATGGCGGCTCGTGGCACCGGCGTGTCGGCCAGG
The DNA here is from genome assembly GCA_002591415.1 of Ophiocordyceps australis. NCBI lineage: Eukaryota > Fungi > Ascomycota > Sordariomycetes > Hypocreales > Ophiocordycipitaceae > Ophiocordyceps > Ophiocordyceps australis. The sequence continues at coordinate 131,649 of NJET01000012.1, read as the reverse complement.
AGTGCCCGGCCTTTTCGGACAGAATGGACTCGACCAAGAGACGCAGCGGCCAGCGCCCGCCCCCGCTGCCGCTGGCCAAGGCCTCCAAGCCTCGAGGGGGCGCCGTGGCATATCAGCCTCGGCCCGTCGACTCGCCGCAGAGCGCGTCGAACCGCATACAGCAGGAGCTGCGCAAGCTCGAGGAGCCAGACGACGCCGTGTCTGACGCGGACCAGGGGCGCATGAGTCTGTTGGCAGATATCGAGTCGGAGATGGGCCTGCAGGAGAACCAGTGGCGAAAGATGCGGCAGACATATGCAAGAGAGTCAACGTCGACCATGGCGTCGTCTCCCAAGTCGTCTCCTCCCACTGCTGTTCTGCCACTGCACGACGAACATGGAGATTTGCCCGCGAGGCTCATGAATCAGGACTATGGTGTCTTGAGCCCGTACTCGCCCGTCACGGCAACGGCGAGCCAAATGCAAATTAGCCGCCCCAAGCGCGCCTCGGGACCAGAGTCTCTGGACAAGGGCAAAGCTGTCGAAGCTAGAGACGAGTCGACTATGGAGGACGATGTGTCCACGCCCAAGCAGACTCGGGCCCCCAAGCAAGCTGTTGCCAGCGATGCGTCTACTCAAGGAGTCGAGTCGACGTCGAGCAGCCATGTCAGCACGTTGAGCAGCACCTCCAACTATGATGATGACCCAGATTTGTTGAACATGTCGACTGTTGACCAAGAGGAGCAATCTTTGCCATTCGTGGCACCAAAGCAAAGGGGAGACGTGGCACACAAAGCAGCGCCCCCTCTTGAAGCTGCCGCTGAAGCGTCTGTGGTGACGAGTGCTCCTCAAGCTGTGCCAGCTGCGCCCTCGACCCTGCAATCTCAGCCCCCTATGCCTCCAATCCCTTCCAACCGTGCCACGAGACCCCCGCGCCGAAGCAGACGAATAACGGCTCTGCCTGACATTGTGGAGAACCCCGAACCCTTGGTTGACAACAAGGGCCCGTTGGGCCTCTTTCAGTTCCCCTGGGGTGAGAGGTCTGACACGGCCACGATTCCACTGCGAGATCCTTTTGGCTTGGGCTCCATGAATATGGGACTGCCCCTTGGCGCCGTATCAGGAATGCTGCCGGGCTATCCAAGCCTTGGCTCTCAAAACCGTGGCTCGCAGCCTCAAAGCTACCCATCATCCTTTTTTGACGATTACGACGACGACGACGACGATGACGACGAGGCTAGTTCCTCGGATGACGAAACACTAAGCGAAGACGACTATGACGTGGAGGAGACGGATGGCGAGCCACGACGTCATGGCCAAGGTGGCGGCGGCGACTCTTTTGACGACAAGACTCTGTGGGAGATTGCAAATCTGCTTCGGACAGACAAGGTGCCCTCGCGCAAGAGCCTGTTTCCCGAATCCTCAGGAGACCGACGTGGTGAAGCATCGGGCACTAAGAGTGACGACGACAATGGTTTACGGCTAGACGAGGTTGACGAGGCTCAAGGCTTGGCTGCCGAGGACAAGAAGCCAACGCCAAGTCAGCTTTGGACACCTACGGCTCAAGTGGTATCGCAGCCTGTACCCAGGGGCTTGGCTGATGCAAGCGAGGAATCGTGGAAGGCGTACACGGCCAAGGACGAGCCGGCGGCTCGGGTGGCGAGTCGTTGGCTAGAGCCTCTTGCTATCACTAGCGATAGTCTGTGGCATAGTAGGGACAGAGGCGGCGAGGACGAGACTGAGGTTGCTGATGCGAGTGCCCTTTGGGCTGCCAACCCAAGAGAGAGTGCAGAGGCAAAGGATGCGACGACGCTGATGCGAGAGGGCTTTGATGGATTGGAGGAGTCGCGCTCGAGTTGGCCGAGTCTTCTAGGGCAGGCAAATAGCGTCAAGGAGATACAAGAAGCCGATGCGGCTTCTCCAAAGAGCGTCAAGGAGACACAAGAAGCCGAGACGAGCCCGTCCAAGAGCACCAAACAAGCATCAGCACCTCAAGGCGGCACTTGGTTCAAGCGCCTCTTCTCTAGCAAAGCGCGACAGGCCAAGCCCGAGCCACTCCCGCCTCGGGCTGCCGCCACGCAGCAGCCCAAAGACGGGACCTTGGCTGTTGAAGGACTCGAACCTGGTACCAAATCTCTGTGGTGGAATGGGCCCCAACCACCAAGTAGCCTGTCCAAGGGCATGCCCCAGCCAAGCGTGGGCGAGTGGACAGGCTATCTCGTCTCCGAAGCTGCGACTGTGAAGAGAGCGCCCCGGGCGACGCGGGACCTGGGCTCTTGGCAAGCGATTGGAAGCCGGGAGCTTTGGGCTGCTCAAGAGTCGGCAGAGGAGAGTGTCAAGGGCCCAGGCTTGCTCTGGCAACCTGACAGGTTGGCACAAGAGGGTCCGATGGGGGCCAAGGCTGACGAGGAAGCGCAAGTTTGTGCGCGGCCAGGCCTGTGGCAGCCGCCCGTGGAAGCCAAAGCCCCAATGCTAGGAATCAGCAGCCACTCCATCTCATTAGACGAGCCCATGTCAAGCTTGATGCCAAAAGGCGGCGCCTTGCGAAAGCTGCCCCTCGCCAAGCTTGAATCGAGCCACCTCTGGCTCCCTCGCCCACAAGGTGGTTCCTCGCACGACTGGCTCTCCCTCTGCCTCGTCCGTCCCAGCACCCCCGGCGCCGCGTCTAGCGCATCAGACGGCGGGTCGCCCTTTACAGACGCATCGTCTGTCTACTCGGCTCGCACCGGCGCGTCCACGCTTGGCAGCATCTACCCGCCCGGCAGTCCTGCCGAGCCGCTGCCTCCGCTGGCTACACTGGCCGAGTGGGAGACGGGTAAGAGACGGCTAGGCAAGCGCACCACAGAAGAGGATTGGACGGCTGCGCTAAACGAGGCGTTGGCGCGCTGACGACGCCAAGTGGAAAAAAATGTCAGAAAGCGAGGAGGATGCCGGCCGTCATGGAGACGATACATCTTGTTGCCTGCCTTGTCTTTTTTTTACAATTGGGAAATTTATACCCCTTTTAAAGTTTTGCCTCTTTTTGCTAGTCGAACCCGTTGGAAACAGACAAGAAACGTGGCAGCTCCAGCATTGCCAGGTCCACCGTTGTTTGTCCATGCCAATAGGAGCAGTCATGTGCCGGCGTGACTTGCAAGCCACGTATATAGATAGATGCATGTACAATGTGGCATTGCCGCTACGGCATTCAAGACACTTGGCATTCACCCTGAGCCGTGAAAGTCGTAGAGACGTATGAATTACTTCCATTTGGAACGAGGGACAGGGCACAAGGCTCTTCTATCCATGCAAGTCATCAGGCTCTACCGAGCAACAAGACCAAGACACAAGAAAACTCCAACAATAAGTAAAAAAGAGAAGAAAATCCTAAACACGGGTGGAAACATGAGTTGCGGGCAGCCTGGGTTCAACCTTTTGTTTTGTTTTGCCAATCCCATACGCCCCGTCTGCTTTGCGTATTCCGTGTGCTAAAGACCAGCATGGGGGGAAAAAGCCCTTGCAAAGAAGAGAAATGCAGGCCTGTGCATCCCCCCCCCCCCGGTCCCCCTTTTTCCAGCCTTGGAACTATCGTGCCAGAATATATTACTGTTTTTCAAAAAAGAAAAGAGAAACAGAGACATGTACGTCGGGCATGACGAGAGAGGTGCAACAAGAAAGGGGAGGCGAGGGCGAAGGCGAGGCAAGGCAAGGCAAAGCAAGAACTGGGGCTATGCTATGCATTTGGCATGCTGAGAAAAAGCCGCAAGTCAGAAAACTGGCTTGACTCGAGAGGCTCGTAGAATGCATGTGTGTATTCCAGAGAGCAAAAAAAAAATCAAGAGGATAGATAAAATTGGGGTTGATGGGGAGGGGATGGTGATGGTTGATGTAGCAGATGAAGAAGGGCTGAAAGAGAGAGAGAGAGAGAGAGAGAGAGAGAGAGAGAGAGAGAGAGAGAGAGAGATGCAAGGGGCATTTTCGGGCATGCTTTGCGCCATGTATGCGAGATGAGCAGAGGCTTGGAGACGGTCGCTATGCATAGACAAGAAAAGGAAAAAAGAAAAAAAAAGGAAATGGCATCAAAGGAAATCAAACAAGAAGAGCCGAGTGTCGGTGGGTCAGCCCCCAAGGCGCCTACTTTACCGTCATGAGGGCAATTGGTCGGCCCGGGGGAGAGGCTGGCGAGGGCGTCGCGTCGACAGTGGAGCTGCTGCGCCTGCTCTTGGGCGCGGAGCGGGGGCTCGAGCCCAGGGGATCGTCAAAGACGCGGGTAAAGGCAGGGGATTCGTGACGGCGGTCGAGGCGCGGCGGCGTCAGCAGGGGACTCTGTGTGATGCGGTCGGCGCGGCGGACAATGTCGGACAGCACGTCTCGCAGCTCGCCCGCTCTCCTAACCAATGCCTTTAAGCTGTTTGTGTCAAAGTGGACTCTATTGCTGCTGGTCCTCTTGCCCTGGCCCGTGGGCGCCTTGGCCATCTTGTCGGCGGGCGTCGGCGGGCGGCTGGCAGCATTGCACGCGCCACTGTCGTCAACAAGCGGCCAGTTGCTGCCAAACATGTCGTCGTCGGGCGACAGCACGGACCGTCGTCGGGGCGACGGGCGCTCTCGAACAACAGCCGTCCTCGACATGGCGCTGCTCTCCAGAGACGCGTCGCCTGCCCGCTCCAGCGAGACGCGTCCCTCAACCACCTGGCGACGCCCCTTGTGAATCTCAAAGCCATCCAGACTGCTCGACGAGGGCCATGTATCCTCGTCGTTACTGTCCTCGTCGTCGGGAGACGCCAGTGCAATGATGCCCTCGGCCTCCTTCCACAGCCCCTTGGATTCGCCATGCAGCATGCCAAGCTCCCGTCCATGGCGGCAGAGACGCTTGAGATCGTTGACAAGCAGCGACAGCTCGCGAATCTGCCCCGAGTGTGCCTTGACGCTGGGCTGCGTTGCGCGTATAGACTCGGGCACCGCAATAAGAGTGCCCGGGCCCCCGTTGCCGTCGGTGCCAGCGCTGCTGCCCCCAAACTCAAAGTCGTCGTCCCAGTCTTCAGAGGGCGACTTGATGCCCGTTCCCCACGTGCTGTACTTGGCGCCACACGGCCGTGCATCATCTCCCAAGTCGTTCACCACCGGGACGCTCTGGCTCCTGACATGGGCCACAACGGGTCCTTTGCGAAGCGCTAGACGACCACCTCGGCCATCCATCTCCGTACCGCCCGCGTAAGCGGTGCGCGGCCGCAGGCACCCGCCATCCTGCGCCGTCTGTTCTCTCCAATCAAACAAGTTACTGACGGGCCGCTGTTGGCTGCTTTTGCGAGGCAAGCCATCGCTTGCCCCCTCGATGCTATCCAGGACAAGCCGGACGTTGGCATCAATGCCGTGACACGTCAGCGTGCTGTTTTGGGACCCAAGCGACAAGTACTTGACGGATGCCATGTCAGCATCCTTGGTCCAGTCTTCCGACTCGTCATCCAGCGAGAGCCTTGACAAGTCCTTGGCAGCCTGTGAGACATGCTTGTGCGACAAGACTGAGGCAACACGGGACTCGCATGCGGGTGCACTGCCATTGGTAAATGTCCAGCTAGAGTGTCGACTAGCCTTGGGGCCGCTGCGAATCGGTGTCGCGTCCATGTCATCTTCCTCCTCCAAGATCCTCTCTTGGCCATCTGAGCGTCTTGCGCCCGCCATGTCGGGGCAAAACAGTCGTGCCGTGCCAAAGTTGCCGGCTGTGCTGGGCGGCGACTCGTCGTAGACTGACTCGAGAGGCGTGTCGACAGCCCGCACCCGGCACGAGGTTAGCGTCCGCAGAGAGTCGAAGACGGTGTCACGATCCATGTCATCGTCATCGCCCGAGGTAAAGCCGCGAGCATCGCCATCCGAACTGTCCATGGCAGAGCATCGCTCGTAGTGAGACGTCCTGACAAGGTGTGACGTGGCCGCCGAGCTCGTCGAGCTGCCAGAAGGCTGCTTGGGCCGCGTCGGCTTGGCCAGAGACGCGCTGAAATGACTGGCAAGGGGGGCGAGTGGAGAGGAAGACGAGTTCCTCCCATGACTGTGGCGCTTGGGAGCGTGGTGATGGTGGTGATGATGGTAGTGGTGGTGATGGTGGTGGTAGTGCACAGTCGGCGTGGCTGCAGCTGCAGCTGCCTGCTTTGCTGGCGAGACATTGGGCGCCTTGTCCTGCGTCGGCCCTTGGGCCATCTGGCCTTGGTGCTGCCGACCGGCGGCCGACTGCGGCGACATTGCCACTGCATCGGATGCGAGCCACTCTTTGGCGCTGCTGCCACCGTCGGCACCCCACTTTGGCCGCCGGAGACTGCCCGTCGTCCTCGACGAGACCCAATTGCCCGCCGATGAGAGACTTGTCGACAGCGACCGCTTGCTTCGTCTTGACGGACCCATGTCGGGTGCGGGAAGCAGGCCTTTGCGGCTCTTGCTGGCCAATAAATCCGCTTGGCTGGCCACGGGTGCTGACAAGGAAGAGAGCATGCTCGGCTTCACCAGGTGCACTCTCTGTCGTCGACTGTCGCTCTCGAGGCAAACCCTGGCACAGGGCGAATTGGCCTCTCCTTGGCTAGGCCTGCGCCTTGTTCTCGTGTGGAAAAATGAAGCCCACGAGCGGGGCGACAATTCACTGGGCGAGGCGCCCAAAAGCTCCTCGGGCCAAATGGGCTGCTCAAATGAATACTTGGGCTTGGCTGCTGAGCCGCCGACATCTATATCAGCGCGAAACTGCTGCAGCGTTGCCGACCTCTGATGGCTAGTGGCCGGCCGTCGTAGCGAGGGCAAATGGCCGCGAAATCCGCGGGGCGTGGCGTCGCTGTAACCGTCGCCGCTATTATTATGCGTCGAGGGTGCGCGCTTGACCAGTTTGTTGGGCGGCAGAGAGGCTGCACCCAGGCCTGCACGGGGTAGAATGGGAGCAGCAGAACTCAGAGACAGCGTCAGCGACGTCGAGTCGGCAATGAGACTGGATCTAGGGCTGCCTTGTTGAGACAATGGACGGCCAGATAGCCGCTTGATCCAGGAGCTGTTGGATGAAAGGGAATCCCTGGTGCCAGCAGAAGGCAAAAGATCCGTCTGTCTCGCAAACGACTGTCTCCTGCCGGCCGAAGTTGGAGATGACACCTGGGCCGTCTGGGGACGAAAATGGCGAGACAATGGCGGCCGTGACGAGGGGGACTGTGGAGGCGCAGCGACGGTTGTGTGCGAGTAAATCGAAGCCTCCGCAATTGAGGGCGCAGCCGAAGTGGCTGGTCGGGCACTCGTGGCTAGGCTGCTGCTATGGCGGTCATGGTGGGCACGACTGCATTCATGGTCTACAAGCCTGGTGCTCGAGTGTCGGCTGGTGCAATCAGAGTCGGAGGGTTGGCCCAAGACCAAGCCAGAGGCCGCTGCAGCGACAGCAGTGCCAGACCCGACAAGCTGCGGCGGCATCAACCATGAGCAATTTGGACGTGAAACAAAGCGGACAAAAGCAACACAAGGACGGGACAAAAAGGAAGGCCCCAGCGAGCACCATAACGTCGTGTCGCCAATGGGCCAAAAGAAGGTTGGAGCTAGGTGGGAATGGAGAGACAACAAGAGACCGTGGTGACACTGCGCACCAACTCACCGAGGGAACGGCCTGCATGGCTGCTGTACGTCTCTGGTCGCGCAGGGAGCAATTGAGGAGCGGTCAAGGCAAGCATGCTACAAGTAGTTTGCAAAATATGCTCTCATGGTCCAGTCTCGCAGCGGCGAAGCAGAAGGATTCTTGTCAAGGGAGAGTGAAGGATGCGAGATGAGATGAGGCGACGACGCGCCTGGATGACGCTGGCCGTTGTCACGCGAACCAGCACCGCTAAGATACAAGGGCCGCCTGCTATGTACTGGCTGGCGGGCGGGGTTCGAGACTGGCCAGCAGAGGAAGCGTCTCGCCAACAGAGGCGACGCCAGAAATGCGAGGATAGGGCGGCGCCGGAAATGCGAGGATAAGACGACGGATGGCATGCGAACTGGCAGAGGCGGACCAATGTAGTCTGTGGTTGGAGAGATGATGTCGAGGGGTGGGCGCTGTGTTTTTTTTCTGCTTTCTTTTTGCCAGCTGCTGCTCACCCAGGTACTCGGCCGGTACCTGTACCTGGCCGCGCTAAGGGCGACTCGCCCATCCGTCCCCCCCCCCCCAAGCCACAGGGCAGGCGCCTGTATCGACCCTGTATCGACTCTCCTGCCAAGCTCCCATGCTGCGGGCGTTGGTGCAGGCCTTGAGCAGGCCTTGGAGCAGGCCTCTGAGATTGCACCGCTGATGCAGGGATGGGCGCCTGTCCCGCCCTGATTAGTGCGTGGCCGGGATCTGTTTAGCGCGATCCATCTTTCCATCTGCTCTGCAGGTACATATTTACATACATTAGTACATACATACTACTACGACGACTACTACTACTACTAGTATCTGCTACCTACTCTAGCAGTACTCATTAGTAGTAAGTAGTGCTCTTCTATATATATTACTAGTAGTAGTACTTTCATCATCACTAGTAGTACTACTAGTAGTTAGTAGTACTTCTTCTGCTGCTACTGCTGCTACTGCTGCTACTGCTGCTGCCGTGGCTGGCGCTCGCTTCCCACCACCCTGCTTAATACTACTAGTAGTAAACAAATCCGTCTGCCTGTTGGCGACAGGGACCCCAGCAAAGCGCACATGCCTCTATTTTCATCTTCCATCTTCATCTTGCCCTTTTGTCATTTTCGCTCCCATCATGGGCCGCCCAGCTGCTCGACGGCTGCTGACTACACAGCCTGTTGACGCGTGCGCTTTCTTTGTCTCTGGTCCCTGTGGTCCCCTGTGGTCCCCTTGCTCCCCTTGCTCCCCTTGCTCCCCTCGGCCATGTAGCATCCCTCTGCTTCGTCACCCAGACTCTTCCAATGTCTCTAAACCACGCCGTCGTCTTGATTGGTCCCAGCAGTCACCCATGGGGCCACTGTGCGCCCGCCGTTTCTGCCATCTCGCATCTCGACGGCTGGCAGCACCCAGGGAGCGAGATCTGTGACACAGTCTGCTTTTCTGGCTCATTCGGCCCATCTCGCCGACATTGCCTCCCCCCGTCTCACCTCGCCCTGTACCACCTACGTATAGAGGTAGGTGATTGTTGTTGCCAGAGACTCGGCACCGCCCCCACTCGGCCTCCCTTGCGCAACGGGACAAAGTACCATGCTGGAGAACAAGATCGGCCATCTGGCACAAGCCGGATTCAATGGCCAGCCATGATTTCCCGCTGCTCTCTCACGGTACTTTGCTCCGCCAGTCCACGCTACCCATCAATGGTGCTACAGGGCTACGTCTAGGTCGATTTGCCTAGACCATCGTTGAGACAGGCTCCGTCCGTTTTCAAAGCTATCCTCCCAGCGACCTTTTGTCTCTCTCTCGTATTCTACCACCGTGCCAAGTAAATCACTTGCAGGCAAGTCCAAAGTGTTTGCACACAAATGCTAGTCACCTTATTCTTGGGCTACCGAGTAACCGTCTGACGTATACTCTTGTCTCAGGCCTGCGCCTCTTCAAGTACAGCAGACAGACGGCCAGCACCTCTACCGCGAGGTACCTAGTGTGCCACCAGCCAGCATCCGGCTTGTTGCCTTATGTGCTCACAGATGCCCGTCTGGTCCATGGTGGACGCCATGTTCCAGAATCTCGAGCCTAGATCGGCCAAGCTTGGAAAAGCATGCTCATTCCTTTGTCTCCAGCCCAGCCAGAGGCAGAGGAATTTGCAGCGTTTCGAGGAAACAAGGCAGAGCTGCAGAGCTGCATTAGGCAGCCCGAGTGTGAGCCAAGCAGCCGAGTACATCACATCAAGTTGCGACGCTTCGTCCTTGTCTCTGTGGAGCCGTCTGGGCCGGCAGGTCGTGTCCACATGTATGTATGTAAATAGGCACATATTCTGCCATGTACGGAGAGTACATGAATCAATGGCGTGATGCTGAGCGCCAGTCCTATATTTTCTCAGCTTGCGTGTTTTGGCCCTATGGCCAACGGGCCAATCTCCATCGCGAATCTGTTCCTAAGAGTCATGACCCTATGGAGCCGTAGTCGTATTCTCCAACATTACAACGTTAATTCCCATCTGGCCCAGTCAAGCCGACAATTTCATGAGCAATTTTCTAGTCAATTTCCAAGACTAGCAACAAGATGCAAGCAACTCTCTGTCTGTTTCGCCGCTGCATGGCTCCGACGGGAATCAAACCGCGGCTGTGACGGTCGCCGATGGGTCGTGGTATAACCACAACAATACATAATTATGTGGTCACCGAATGCAGTAGCCAATTGCATATCCGACCCTCCAGCATCCTTTGGAGGAGAAAGGAGCGGTAGAGAGGACGAGAGAAGGGAAATGATGGCCATAGCAGGAGAGCGAGAAAGGCTTCTGGGGTAGCATCCTAGACCGCAGGCGCTCCCGTGACAGGCAGAAGAAAGAAGGATGAGAGAGTGCTGGCGCCATTGGCCAAGCTTTGGCTGCAGCCGCTGTCTAGGATACCCCAGGATTTGCGGAGCAAAAAGCCATGCCTCACATTTCAGCCCCGGGCGCGACATACTGCTACTTACTACTAGTAGTAGTTGTTGCTAGCTGGGTTGTACAAAAGGCACGATACGACCTTGACGCGCGCCCGTCGCCACTTGGGCCTTGGGCTTGAATCGGAACCTTTCGACGAGATGCTTGCCTGATTACGCATTGCCACCTGCTAGTATCTATACTTGGTGCACCTTTGTTTCTTGGGCTTTTCCTATCCCTCGTTTTTTTTTCTTGTCTTGCCATTAGCGCTACGTTCCAGCTGCCGCGCGCATTGCATCGTAGTGGCCTCATGGCCCATCGTCATTTCACCTAGGAATGACAAAAAGAAATATATGAATGCAATTTTATGCATCCGTCTTGCCGTAATGCCGTGGCTTCCACGAGTCCATTGACTCGGGTTGAGGCAACTAATAGCATAGTGGATAAATGGATTTCATCGGCCTGCGGTTCATCATAACGCCGAGCTTGGCAGTCTTGCTGGAGGCGGAGCAAGGACCAGCCGGGCCGAGAAATTCGGAGCCGACTTAGCCAGGGCAATCTTCAAGACAACAGGCCAGCTGCCAGCGGCACACACATGTACGACGGCATTCAGCTCTCTCTTGTCACGACGCAACGCTGCATTGGTCAGATTAATGTGACTGAGATTGGCTGAGAGTGATCCCGCGTCCGTGTCACGAAAAGAACGAAAAAGGACGAAAAAGAAAGTCGAAAAAAAAAGTTTGAGGAGAAAAGAAAAGTTTGTCAGAGACAGCATGGATGCCGACATCCGCGCCGCTATCCCCGACATTGACCCCGTCGTCTCCGATTACTCGGTCGGCTACCTGACGCATGCCTCGACCACCTGGACGGACGAGGAAGACGGCTCAAGTCTTTCGCCTCTGGGCGAGGCTGCAGCTGCCATTACCGAACTGCTCATTTCAGCCTCGGGCAGCTTTGATGCTGCCTCTGAGGACAAGATCAAGCAGCTTGTTGAGAAATGGGTTGACAGGTACACCGAGGCCCGCAGCGGCGGCGAGCGTGCTGGTCCCTCTCTAGTCAAGCGCCTTGATCAGACGTTCCAGGTTGGCTCCCAACGCAACATGTCGTCGACTCTGGCTGTGGCCGCAGGAGGCGTCGATCTTGAGTCGGCAAATGCTCGCAAGGTCGAGTCCAAGGTTGACCGCAAGAAGCTGGAAAAGGCCGAGCGCAAAATTGCCGCCAAGCAGCAAAAGAAGACTTACAAGACGGTCGAGTACGAGGCATCCAAGCTGCTTGACCAGCCCGACTCGACTGAATCTTACGAGGAGTTTTACATGGCGGTCAACCCGCTACAGATGGGTGGTGCCAGCGCCAACAAGACAAAGGACATCAAGCTTGATAGCATCGATGTGTCTATTGGCGGAAAGCGCATCTTGACGGATACGTCCCTGACGCTGGCCTATGGTCATCGCTATGGCTTGGTTGGTAACAACGGCGTCGGTAAATCAACACTCCTGCGCGCTCTATCGAGACGCGAGGTTGCCATTCCAACGCATATATCCATTCTACACGTTGAGCAAGAGGTAGTAATATTCTTCCACTACTGGACCGAGAACCAATACTAATGCAATTGGCGGCAGCTTGTGGGCGATGATACACCAGCCATTCAGGCCGTTCTTGATGCCGATGTCTGGCGCAAAGTATTGCTTAGGGAGCAAGACGTAAGTGCAAGAACTCGCACCAGCCAAACTCTTGCCATGCATATACGCAATACTAAAACATTGTAGGAGCTTGTCGTTGCATTGGCTGAGCTGGAGGCTCGTCGGGCGCCCCTGGCCGACACATCGGCCGATGCTGCCAAGCTTGATCATGAAAAAGAGGTCAAGGATGGCAAACTAGGCGATGTGCAGGCAAAGCTGGCCGAGATGGAGTCGGACAAGGCCGAGCCCAGAGCGGCCAGCATTCTTGCCGGGCTTGGCTTCTCTCCCGAACGGCAACAGTATGCGACAAAAACCTTTTCCGGTGGTTGGCGTATGCGGCTGGCACTGGCTCGCGCTCTCTTTTGCGAACCGGACCTGCTGTTATTGGATGAGCCGTCAAACATGTTGGACGTGCCCTCCATCACATTCTTGTCTCAGTACCTGCAAAACTATCCCAGTACAGTACTCGTTGTTTCCCACGACAGGGCATTCCTCAATGAAGTGGCCACTGATATCATTCACCAACACTCGGAGCGGCTTGACTACTATCGTGGCGCCAATTTTGATTCGTTTTATGCCACGCGTGAGGAGCGCAAAAAGGTGGCCAAGCGTGAGTATGAAAATCAAATGGCACAGAGGGCGCACCTACAAGCCTTTATCGACAAGTTTAGGTACAATGCGGCCAAGTCGTCCGAGGCGCAGTCGCGCATCAAGAAGCTGGAAAAGATGCCAGTGCTGCAGCCGCCCGAGGCCGAGTACAATGTCAAGTTTAGATTTCCAGAGGTGGAGAAGCTCTCGCCACCCATCATACAGATGTCGGAAGTGGCATTTGGCTACTCAAAGGACAATATGCTGCTGAGCAACGTGGACCTGGATGTGCAGCTCGACTCACGCATCGGAATCGTGGGGCCCAATGGCGCGGGCAAGACGACGATTCTCAAGCTGCTTATTGCCAAACTGGAGCCCTTGCAAGGCATTGTGACGGCGCACCCTCGTTTGCGCATTGGCTTCTTTGCCCAGCATCACGTCGATGCGCTGGACCTGACCATGAGCGCCGTTAGCTTCATGGCGCAAAACTACCCCGGGCGGACCGACGAGGAGTACCGGCGTCAACTGGGCGCCTTTGGCATCACTGGCACCACAGGCCTACAGAAGATGGGGCAGCTATCAGGGGGACAAAAGTCGAGGGTGGCGTTTGCGTGTCTGGCGCTGACGAATCCGCATATTCTTGTGCTCGACGAGCCTTCGAACCACCTGGATATCGAAGCCATGGATGCGCTGGCCGAGGCTCTCAATGAGTTTCAGGGCGGTGTGCTCATGGTATCACACGACGTGACGATGCTGCAGATGGTGTGCAAATCGCTCTGGGTGTGTGACGGCGGCGTTGTTGAGAAATTTGCCGGTGATGTGCAGCAGTACAAGAAGCGCATTGCGGCGCAGGCGGATGCGGCTGGCGTAGTCAAAGCTCACTGAGGAGGGACAGCCATGGCGCGGCATGTGCCGCATGTCAGTTGAGTGTAGAAAGCCCCTTTGCGGATACCAGGAAGCAAGGTAGTCTTGGCCATGGCTCGCCAGCCTTGAAGGCCTCTCTGTGTTTTTTTGCCAGCAGAAAGGTGCCCGCTGCCGTTGTATCTATCCCGTTGGCGCGCTCGCCGCCTTGCCGTTTTGGGTCGCGCACGGGCCAGGCTGTAAACAAGCGAGAGTGGACCTCTTTCCTCTCTGGCGCCTCTCTGGCGCCTCTCTGGCGCCCCCCAGTCCAGTCCGGCGGTCAAGGCAGCTCCAACCCAACAGCTGCCACAAGCACAAGTCAGCTGCTGCTTCCACTTTGCATTGCTGCCCTCGTCAACCTTCTCCCCTTTTAATAACCCAGCCGTCTACATCCGCAACTCAGACTCCAGCACCTCTCACGATAACTCGCTCTGTTCAGCCAGCTTCGCGTCCTTGAATTAATCCATTCTTCTTCGTCAATATGCGTGAGATTGTGAGTACCATGGTTTTTTCTTCCTAGCTGTCCGACCGCGACGCGTCCACAGAAGCCAAGGCACCGCCCCTGAGTCTACCCCGCCCAAAGGAAAATAAATAAAAAAACACAATGGCAACACGCATTGCAACCCAATCCATCAACTATTTGCCAGGCAATGGCCAAGGCGCATTCTGTTCAGGGAATTGCTGCTAACGTGTTTCTCTTCTCCCTCGATATAGGTTCATCTCCAGACCGGCCAGTGCGTAAGTATTTTGCCCTTTGCGATACGCGTTTCAGAAAGCTCATCCTACTCGTTAGGGTAACCAAATCGGCGCTGCTTTTTGGCAGACCATTTCTGGCGAGCATGGACTTGATAGCAACGGTGTCTACAATGGCACCTCTGAGCTCCAGCTGGAACGCATGAATGTCTACTTCAACGAGGTTTGTCTCTGTCAATATTGGACTGTCCACCTTGACCACACGCCTAACGCACATGTGTAGGCCTCGGGAAACAAGTACGTTCCTCGTGCAGTCCTTGTCGATCTTGAGCCCGGCACCATGGATGCCGTCCGTGCTGGTCCCTTTGGTCAGCTGTTCCGCCCCGACAACTTTGTCTTTGGCCAGTCGGGTGCTGGCAACAATTGGGCCAAGGGTCACTACACTGAGGGTGCTGAACTCGTTGACAATGTGCTCGACGTTGTTCGCCGCGAGGCGGAAGGCTGTGACTGCCTTCAGGGATTCCAGATTACCCACTCGCTGGGCGGTGGTACTGGTGCTGGTATGGGCACTCTGCTCATCTCCAAGATCCGCGAGGAGTTTCCCGACCGCATGATGGCAACCTTTTCTGTTGTGCCCTCGCCCAAAGTCTCCGATACCGTCGTTGAGCCCTATAATGCCACCCTGTCGGTGCACCAGCTCGTGGAGAATTCTGACGAGACGTTTTGCATTGACAACGAGGCCCTGTACGACATTTGCATGCGTACCCTTAAGCTGTCCAACCCCTCGTATGGCGACCTCAACTACCTCGTCTCGGCTGTCATGTCAGGCGTCACGACTTGCCTGCGTTTCCCCGGTCAGCTCAACTCTGATCTGCGCAAGCTGGCGGTCAACATGGTTCCCTTTCCTCGTTTGCATTTCTTCATGGTTGGCTTCGCTCCTCTGACGAGCCGTGGTGCACACTCTTTCCGCGCTGTGAGCGTGCCCGAGTTGACGCAGCAGATGTTTGACCCCAAGAACATGATGGCTGCGTCCGACTTCCGCAACGGTCGCTACTTGACGTGCTCGGCCATTTTGTGAGTTTTCATGAGCTACAGAGGTGTATGAGGGGCAGCTTTCTGACGAATTTTGCAGCCGTGGCAAGGTGGCCATGAAGGAAGTCGAGGACCAGATGCGCAACGTGCAGAGCAAGAATTCGGCCTACTTTGTGGAGTGGATTCCCAACAACATTCAAACTGCCCTATGCGCTATTCCGCCGCGCGGCCTCAAGATGTCATCGACCTTTATCGGTAACTCTACGTCTATTCAGGAGCTCTTCAAGCGCATTGGCGAGCAGTTCACTGCCATGTTTCGTCGCAAGGCTTTCTTGCATTGGTACACTGGTGAGGGCATGGATGAAATGGAATTTACCGAGGCCGAGTCAAACATGAATGACTTGGTTTCGGAGTATCAGCAGTACCAAGATGCTGGTATTGACGATGGCGAGGAGGAGGAGGCTTACGACGAGCAGGAGCCTGCTGTGGCGGAGGATTAAGGACTGCCAATTAGTAGCTTTGATTCAGCCAAGACAGCAAAGCGCTAAAAATGGCATGACGGGGTTTTGCTTGAGCAGGATGAATGGGTGTGAAAAGGGGCAAGTTTGCAGATACCTTATTTCAGCACGCGAGTCAATAGAGAGAAAATAGTTGCGCCGGGGGATGGATGGCAAGAGTAGATATATTCATGGCATAAACATCAAGGAGGACAGACGGCGTGTGTCGGATGACAATGGGCTTGGCAAGGGCCCTGAGAGGGTACAAGACGCGCACGAGGGTCGCACGTGACATGTGACTAAGCAGCACGGGTTTTCAGACGAGGAGCATTTGACAAGGTGAAGCTTTGCAGCTTCAAACCGAGCCAATATTTTCGGCCAAGGACTGAGGCGGTGCAAGGACGACGGCATGGCTGCGTCGCTGGCTCCCAAAGTCGGCGGAGCGGCAGTATGCCGGGCGTTGCGAGGCAGAGCGTTTGTGCCACAAGCGGAATGTCTAGCGGCGAGTAACTGGCAGCGACGACGCGGCTTTTCGACAACGACGGCACGGCCGTCGAAGCTGGGACAGATGCCTCTGTCAATACCGCAAGGGGTGGAAGTGACGCTTGGAGCGGAACAGATCAAGAGGACGGCAACGTCATACTTGGCCAAGGTGACGAGGATGGTGACAGTCACGGGGCCGCTAGGTGGGTGACGCTTTTTATATTATCTTTGAAAAAAAAAAAATTTGGTTTGTTACATGGTGGAAAAATTTGAAGTCTCGTGTGTCTATGGCGGCCCACCCAGTGTGCGGTGGTTTACCTTGTCTGCAAAAAGCTTGGGCTGACGCGACGCGATTTACCTTGGCCAGGAAGCCTCGAGTTGGAAGTTCCGTCATTCATCACGATGAAGCACAACGAGGAGAAGCGAACATTGTCAGTGGGTGTGTTGGATGCAAATCAAAAGCAACAAAAGGAGATGTGGGGTAAGTAAGTGGGCATGGCTCGCAGCAAACATGGCGGCTTGTGAATAGAGGGGTGCTAAGCGAGGCTAGGGACGACATGGTCATACATCAACAACCACATCACGGGGGTTTCCGAAGGCCACACGGCGGTGCTGCGGCTTGTAGGCGTGGGCTATCGAGCGAGCGTCGAGTTTCGCGGGGCCAAGGAGAC
Source organism: Ophiocordyceps australis (assembly GCA_002591415.1). Classification (NCBI taxonomy): domain Eukaryota; kingdom Fungi; phylum Ascomycota; class Sordariomycetes; order Hypocreales; family Ophiocordycipitaceae; genus Ophiocordyceps; species Ophiocordyceps australis. The sequence goes on along the minus strand of NJET01000012.1, from coordinate 114,629 downwards.
GTATGCGCGGCAGCCGTTTCTATGCCTCAAGGTGGGATACACACATCCGATTGAGGAAGGGGTGCCCGAGGGGGTCAAGGTGTCTACGCCGATGCCGTCGCGCGTGTTGCTCGAGGGGAGGGATCGTGAGAAGGTCATGTCGTTTGCGGGGAGGGTGCGGCGGTGGAGGCCGCCGGAGCCGTACAAGGGCAAGGGCATCTTTGTGAATGACCAGACTATCAAGCTGAAGCAGAAGAAGATCAAGTAGTTGAAGCTCAAAGCGAGGAATATACATGGGGCAATGTCATGGCTTGTTGGGCTGCAAGACTTGCTGGACGGCGCGCAAGAGGCTGGCGTGGTGGGCAGCGGGAGCAGCAACGACGCCCTTGTTGTTGGCCAGGGTGGAGCCGGCAGCAAAGTCAAGAGGCTTGCCGTGGACATCGGTGACTGTGCCGCCAGCCTCGCGGACAATCAAGTCGCCGGCAGCGTGGTCCCAGATCTTTTCCTGGTAGGTGGGGGAGACGGGGAGGCGCAGGTAAATGTCGGCGGCGCCACGGGCAATGGAGGCGTACTTTGCCTGGCTGTCCATGCGGACGCTGGGGGCGTGGATGCCAAGGGCAGCAGCAATGGCGGCCTGATGGTGGTGGGAGGAGTGGGCGGCTTCGACGCTTTCGCAAAAGGTGGCGGCGTCGAGGCTGGCGAGATGGCGCATGGCCAGGGGGCTCCGAGGGGCCAGGGCGGCGTCGGTGAGGGGCCGGGACCAGGCGCCGTGGCCCTTGAGGGCGGCAAAGAGCACGCCTTTGGGGAGGGCGGGCGTCATGTCGGGCAGGCGGACAGCATTGTCGACGGGCAGGTTGGGGCAGGCCAAGACGCCCACCTTGACGTCTGCGGCGTCGAGCAGGGCCAGACAGACGGCGTACTGGCCGCCGCGCAAGAAGCCCTTGGTGCCATCAATGGGGTCAATGGTCCAAACGCGTCGTGCGTCCTGGCGGCCCCAGTCCAGCAAGGCCACCATGTCGTCGCGGCTGGCCACCACGCCCAGCTCCTCGTCGTGCTGCTTCAGATGCGTCGCCTGCACCGCCTCCCACACCTTGTCGCCCAGCTGAGGCTGCCGCTGCAGCTCCTGGCCCTCCTCCTCGGCCACGATGCCGTCCTTGGGGAAGTTGTGCCGCAGCGCAGCCGCAATGAGCACCTGCGCGCCAAAGTCGCCAATCGTCACGGGCGACCGGTCAGCCTTGTCCAGCGTGCCCTTGGCCTCTTGCGCAAAGACTCTGCGCGTCAGCAGCACCGCGCGCTGCACTGCCAGTTGCGCAATGCGCACTTCGTGGGCGTAGGGCGTTGCCATGTTGCCAGCTTGTGCACAAGACGAGAAAGAGCTCATGCCTCTTTGCTGACGACGCCTTTTGCCCCTACCAAGGGCTGCTGCTACTACTACTACTACTTAGTAGTACTACCCTAGCCATTACTACTACTACTACTACTACTACTAACTACTACTATTACTAATTACTACTACTACTAACTACTACTACTACTACTACTACTAACTACTAATCACTTACCACTACTAGTACTACTACTAGACTATAGGAAGAAAAAAAAAACACCACATTTCCATCCTCCCCCATCCAACCGACATTCTCATCCCCCTCCCCTCCCACATCAGCAACGCTGCCATGGCTGCCCACTCGCGCTCGCTATATCGCTCTCTGCTTCGCGAGCTCCCTCCTCGGCCTCTGCTCGCCACCCCTCGCGCACCGCTGCACACAACCCTCCGCGCAGTCTTTGCCTCGCCTCCATCCTCGACGCCCACCTCGCCCTCAGTCACCTCCCTCGCCCACGCACAACAACTCGTGTCCTATCTTCGCGCCCAGCGTCAGTACGTCGCCCTCCTCGAACGCTACAACCCCTCCATGGGCCTTGAAGACGACGAGCGCGTCCGCCTGTCTGCCAGGCGCGTCGGCTTGAACATGCCTCAGACCTATGAGCCCAAATGATTCACCTCTCGGCGCACAATAGAAAGCAGGAAACCCCCTCCCCCCCAAAAAAAAGAGAAAAAAAAAGAGAGAATCACATCCCTTTGCCTTATCGCCCCTCGGCGTTGCTCAACAAAAAATAAGCACATCACCCCAAGCAAAACATGGTGCATCCTCTGAAACACCATCAACCCCTACACGGCCAGTATATATACATACATACATGCTTGGCTCAATCTAGAATGCCCGGCCTCCCTTGGTCCTCAAACTCACGCCACAGACGCACACAGCCTCCATTGTCACTCACCCTGGGCTTGAGATTCAGTGTCGACATGCAACAATTTACTCGGCTAGCCAGCAGACACGAGGAAAACAACAAATAGCAACGTCTCGCTTCTCATGGTATAGCAGGGGGTATCCATCAAAGCGCGCCCGTCATGATTGCTTCGTCCACAGCCGGCTCCTCAAGTGCCTCATCCCACCCGTCCTGTTGTAGCAGCCACGCCCCAATGCGCTCCTTGACCTGCCCAATATCATCTCCCAGCGCACCTAGCCACTGGTCCTGCACCACGCGCACTTTTTCTTTGAGATCCTCCGTCAGACGCCGGCCCTCGCTCACTCGCATCTCTTGGGCCTGCCCCGCTCCATTCTTAGCTGCATCTGCGCCCGTCTCCGTCGCCAGCACGCGCGCCTGTGCATTAACTACGGCCTCCTTGACCTCGTGCAGCAGGCAAAGCAGGTTGGTGTGCGCCTCTATAAACTGATATGTGCTCTTCTCGGCGTGCTGCAGCAGACTGTATAAATACTGCAGCGGGTGTTTGCCATATGATGGATTCTCTTCCATCTCGGCCGCAGGAATATCAATGCTAAAGCCCGTCAGGTTGGCCGGTATGCCTTCGAGCAGCTGCCGCAGTGGAGGTGCAATGTCCCAAAAGGCAGACAGTTGAAGTGCCACGCCGCCCTCGACTGCCTCTTCCACCACCCACTGTAAAGCCACACTTCGCTCCAGCGCCTCCTTGGCATAGTCATGCTCCCGCCTAGCCGCGTCGTCGGTGAAGAAGGCCTCGGCTGATTCCACCTTGGCACTGTTACCCGCCATGCGATACGGCGCCATGACAACCTCGCGGTACCGGCTATTGCGGTCCGAGATGAGCTCGTAAATGGCGCGGTGCAGTGTCTCGCGCGTTTCAAAGATCCACTTGAGCAGCGTCAGCTTTTCTAGTAGCTCTGGCCGGTCATCGCCTTCCTCTTGCGGCAGATCGGCGTCCATCTGTCCATCATCCATTAGGTGCTGCACCAGCTTGTCAAACAGCTGTGTTGCCTGACTGATGCGCTCAGTAAGCCGTTGGTTGAGAGCCATGATGACCAAGTTTTGAAACTGCTCATACTCTCGCTTCTCGAATTCCTTGCGCCTCTCTCTCTCCTGGTCCTGTGAGTCCGACTCAATCACGGCAGCATCTGCATAGCCCAAGTTTCCTGCCTCGACCTCGTTTTGCAGATTGGCTCTGAGAGCTTGCTGCCGCTCTGTTGCTGCCTTGCAGTAATCATCCCTTCGCTTGCAACTGTCCAGTACAAAGGCCTCTTTTGCCTCCTTGATATCAGTCAAGTCGCTCAGGGCACGAACCAGGTTGCGTGTCGTTGCTAACTCTGGATGACTATTGTTGACTGCAGGGTGATGACGAGGATACGGCGGTGGTAGAGTAATCAGTCGTGAAACGTTTAGAGACTTGGTCTTTGGTGGTGGTGGTTGTGGACGGGGGCAAGACATGACGGCTACGGCCGACGGCGTCTTGGAGTCTGCGTCTTCATCCTGGTGCCAACCCGTTTTTTCAGGTGGATAATCGGACCAAGCTTCATGCTCTCTTGCTGGCGCCCCACGTGAAGCCATTGTCTCCTCGTCACCTGCCCACTGGTCCTTGGAAAGGCCCATGTACTTGGACTCACGTCTGCTTCGTTCCAAGATACTGCAAGAGTTGCCATGTGAGTCTGTCTCCCACCATCGACTAGAGGGTCGCCCTCGAGAGCTACCACTCTCATAGTTTTCGCTTACGCTCATACTCAAGATTGGCGACAGCGAGGGCATGTAGTTTGATGCCCAGTTCAAGTTGTTGCCAGTCATTGGCCCACCTTCACCTGAATAAGTTGATATATTGGCTGAAGCCGGCGCCGACCTACACAGGCGGCCACTTGCCAAGTCTTTAGCCTCGAGACAGAGCCCCGGCAACGCTGATGATGCCTCGTCCTCACCCAGTGGACGAAAGAGATCGCGTGTCAAGTCGAATATCTCGGACCCCATTGCTCCAATAGCAGACGAGTACCTCTCTCGTCGAATCCTCGACTCATTGACAAAGAATTCTGCAAAAATACGGACCCGGTCAGCGTCGGTAGAAGCAGACGCTTCCTTTGTCGCAAATGCCTTGAACCGCTCCACAGTTACTGCCGCAAACTCGTCCGGACTCTGGTTTGTAAGCTGGCTTCGGAGCACAGGTGCGGTTATCAAAGGCACGCTGCGAGGTCCAGCCCCATCGCGCCATGTCAAGCCCGACGAATTCCGTGCCTGAGGAGGTGGCGTGGGCAGTGCCTGCGGCGTGGGCAGTGCCTCGGGCGCGACAGACTGCGAGCTGCTTGAAGCCTGGCCCTCTCGGAGCGGGCAGGGGGAAAAGGGGGGCGTTGCAGCGGTTTCGAGACGTAGCCTTCGAGCCGATGCCTGAGCTCGAGGAGTTGGATTTCGAGAGTCTGGGCGTTTCGAAGTCGATGGCTCGCCTCTTTCGTTGCCCCGCTGCATGCTGCCGTTGCTGCCAGGGCCTCGCAAGTTGGAACTCACAGGAACGACAATGTCGGATATGCGACGAGGCACGGCTTCAGCTTCAGCCGACGTTCGGTTCCGGCTTTCTGCTCTCCTTTGAATAATCGTCTTGTCGTGGCGTATCGCTCTGGCTCGACTCAGACCACTGGAAGCAGGACTGAAAGCAGATGGAGAGGCTGCGGTGTCGCCAGCTCCGGGAGACAAGGTTGAAGAACGGCTTGTATCAGCACCTGCTGCTGCCTCGCCGTCGTCGACCCAGTCTGCCGGGGTAGGGGGAACTGGACCCAAGGAAGATATGCCTCCGGGAGGCGGACGACGCGTGGGAAGCGAAACAGCAGCAACACTGGTCCTCTCAGCGGCCTGTACACTTTGTGACCTGGATCCGGCGGGAGGCGGGCCTGGTGGAGGCGGAGGTAGTGGCATGCCTGGCTCCCAGCGCGTTAGTGACGTGGAGCGAGATCGCGCAGACGTGGGAGTTTCGACGGCTCCTGCAGACGCGGCGCGGCGAGCTGCTGGCGGCCCGGTCTGCAGAGTCAGGCCAGAAATGGGGGAGCGGATGCGTGCAGTCTCGCGCTGCGTTGCTGCTGCAGCCATGCTTCTCCTCATGTTTGGCAGCGGCTGCTGAGCCTCTGGCTGCGCCTGGTCCCTCCTCCTGCTCAACGTCGACAGGCCGAAGCGAGGCTCGCGGGACGACGCCCTGCTAGCACTTGGGGGAGGCGGGAAAGGAGGGTTTGTCTGGGAATCGCTAGAGGGCCGCGCCGGCATGACAGCATGCTCAAAGGCAGTGCTCACCGGCCTCTGTCTTCGACGTCTTGGCGGGCTGTAAGGAGGGGGAGGTGGCGAGGGAGATGGCTGGTTGTCAGCCATTGCAGCACGGCTATGCCAGGGCGGAGAGAGGCCATGTTGATCCGTCTGCACTTCAAGAGCGACGGTAGGAGCCGACGAAGAAACCCACTCCTGGGGATTGTAAGGTTGGATAGCACTAGGTGGGACGTGAAGACGAGGAGACGTCATGAATACGGTAGAGGGCGGCGAGCTTGGCGACGCGACAGGTCTGGGAGAGCCCGTGGTCAACGGATGGAGGCCATGACGAAGGCGCGTTGCTTCTGTCGGCGACGGCATTTTCAAGACGTGTGGCTTCGGAGCTAAGCGTGGCCGCCGGGTAGAGACAGTTTGGCCTGCTCTTGGGGGGCAACGAGGCCAGTCCAAGACCAAGGACGCAGCTAGGGCGAGGCGCGTTCAAGACGAGACGCTATCAACAGTCAGTAGGCCGGCCAATGCAGGCAGCAGCCAGTAGAAGGGTCTGGGAGCGGCCAGTCATCATGTGCATGGCATACATCAAGCTGCAAGACGGGCTGTGTCAAGTTTGTCACTAAGCAACACTTTTCCACTAAGTAACAGGCTCATGGGACAGGCTCATGGGACAGGCTCATGGGACAGCTCATGGGCTGATGCACAGGGGCCCATGCGAGTGCCATGCAAAGTTGGGCCGCCGCACAGCTCGTCGACCAAGCCACTGCAAGCAAGCCTCTTGGCCTTTGTCCAGCGTCAGACACGACTTGCCTTGTCTCCGACAACTCATAGCGTCTCGGAGCCTTGCTGGCCTTGTGTACCCACTGCGAGAAAGCGTCGCCGGCCTGGCCTCGTCGTCGGGGAGGGGAGGGGGGCAGGGGGTGGGACGGAGCACGTCTGTCGCCATGGTTGGTGATTGGCAGATGCATGCGACGAGCTTGCAAGTGTTGGAGAGTGGGCGCTTAAAAACAAAGGGCTCATGGGCTGATTGCTGGCAACGACGGATTGAGGGGGGGTAGCATTGCTGCTGGGCGATGGTAGCTCTGCTGCTAGACAAGGATGCTATATAGTAGCACTAGTAGTACTATAGTGCTGGAGTACTACTAACTGCTAGTAACTAAGAGTATTGTATGTGAGAACAAGTATGTACATACATTAGTACATTACATTAATTACTACTACTACTAGTAGTACAGTACATACACACACCTCCCAGGTCCCTCGTGGCCTGGACTGCCGAGCCGCAGCTGCACTGGCGTATTTTTAGAAGAGCGCTTGCACGCTGCAAACCGTTGTCCTTGTTATCAAACAGCCATGCTTCCTTCTCTTCAAGCCTGCCTGAACAATGCCACAACTCGCCTTGCAGCTTTTCAGCAACGGCAGACAGCATGTATACAACGCCACGCTCCCGCCTTGACAACAACTACTAGTACTAGTAGTACTAAGTACTACTAGTAGTATACGACAATTATATCAAAAGCCATCGTTATCCTGCTGCTGCCCTCTTGCCACCACCATGCAATGCAGCGTCCAGCCCACACAGACTGCGTATTCGTATTCGCCCCGCTTTTCCAAGCTCTCCCACTTGGCTCTCTTTTGTCCGTCCACCTGCACGAGATTCTAGAGCCTTCTGCTATCATGCATTTTTCTCTCCTTCAACGCCCTTTCCAGTCCACCTCGTCCAGCATCACCACATAGTACTTTTTTGTCCGTCGCAACAGCTTCCCACTGTCTGACTACAAGTCAATTAATCTCACCGGTATGCGCTCCACCCGCAATTCCGCTCCTTTCATGATGAGAACCCAGCTGGCACCAGTCATAGAGTGACTTGTACTCCCTTCATTGATGACCAACATGCTGTGGCATAAGACCACCTCTGACCAACTATTTTTTGCATTCTTCTCCTCATCTGCATTTGACCCACGATTCAAGGCTAATTGTCAGCTCTACAAGGTCTCCCGTCGACTGTGGCCTGCTCAACCTACAAGCGTCGTCATGGTGCTCCACAACCCCAACAACTGGCACTGGGTCAATAAAGATGTGTCGCAATGGACCAGGCAATGGTTCGAGGACAACCTGACAAACATCAAGGTTGAGCATGGTCCAGTTACGGCCAAGATTAGCAGCGTCCAGAGCATGAACGGTGATGTCGACGTCAGCCAGCGCAAAGGCAAAGTCATTACCATTTTCGATGTCAAGCTAGTTCTCGAGTATACCGGTAAGCGGCGTCACGCCTGTTTCGCATTGCTCGTCCATCTGACGGTGCCAAGGCTCTGCTCCCGATGCCGCCGATGTCTCTGGGACAATTACCATTCCCGAGGTTGCCCACGACACTGAAGAGAATGAGTACGTGGTACGTCTGCATTTTCCACATTTCTCGTCTTGCTTGTACCCAAGTTAAGACTTTGCCTGTAGTTTGAAGTCGATGTAATCGCCGAAACCAAGGAAAAAGCGCCGGTAAAAGACCTGGTGCGCTCCAAGATCGTGCCCCAACTGCGCCACACCTTCCAGAAGCTTGCTCCGGCATTGATAGCCGAGCACGGCAAAGACATCCAACATGCTGATGGCGAAAACCCCTCGAGTGGCTTTTCAACTCCAAAGCTTCATACAGGGACGTCAACTCCTAGACCAGCAGCACAGTCCTCGAGCATTACGACAGGCATCGTCAACACGGTGACCGTGACGGACAATGAAGAGTTTCGAACCACGGCCGAGGAGATGTATCAGACGTTTGTCGACCCTGCCCGTATCGCCGCCTTTACCCGCTCGCCCCCTCAGGTTTTTGAAGGAGCCAAGGCTGGAGGCAAGTTCAAACTCTTCGGCGGCAATGTTTCGGGCGAGTATCTCCAACTTGAGGCGCCAAACAAGATTATCCAGAGCTGGCGCTTGAGCCAATGGCCTGCCGGTCACCACTCGACTCTAAAGATTGAGTTTGACCAAAACGATGTAGACCACGTCACCGTCATGCGCGTTACCTGGGACGGTGTGCCCACGGGGCAGGAGGAAGTCACCAAGCGCAATTGGCTCGAGTACTACGTCAAGAGCATCAAACAGACATTTGGGTAAGCCGGTGCAGCCACTCATGCACTTTGAAATGGGGCATTTACTAATTGTGGCACAGCTTTGGAACCATCTTGTAGAAGTTGAAATCTATGTTACGCGTTGGGATTAGAGCCTAGATGAGGACAGCTAACTACATGCGAGTCTGATGTCTCTTGCTTGTTTTTTCCGGTAGGCGCGATGAGTATTTGGCGAACACGGGCGATATTTCCATGGGAGCGTTTCAGACAAAAACAATGAGTATGTGGATGTCAACGGCATAGACTGAATGCGCACAGACTTGCGTATTCTGTTTCATATGTGTTGGTATATACGCTTTATGTTTTTATGGTTATAAACATTAAAGATGCGCCTTAAAGGCGGCGGCCTAGGGTACGGATGGGCCTGTTGCGTTCGGCAGGTGGATCGTGAAATAGGGATCCAAAGGCGTAGTTTTTAACAAAGGCGTCGGCGAGATTATCTCTCAAGCCCAAATCGTAGATGTTGTCGACATTTTTGAGACTCCAGACGCGTTCCCATTCGCCCTCTCCAGGCAGAGGGGAGTTATGTGGGGGAGGCTCACCATCAGTGGCAACAAGAATGCGCTCTGGCTGAATAGGCCATCTGCGGCAAAAGGGCGGATCCATATTACTGGTTGGAACAAAAGTACGACTAAAGACAAAGCCGTCGGCCATGTCTTCTTTGAAGAAGGACCATTTCAGGGATTCGTTGGTGGTGGTGCCCGAATAGACAAGATAAAAGGTGTATATGAAGAGACCCCAGATTAGGGGAGAAGTGAGGGTGGCAAGCAAAGTAGTAGCGCCGAGACGGACATAACGCTGGAGAGCCCAGCCCCATATGGCAAGGTAACGATCCCAGGAAATGGCCCTTGGCTTCAAGAGGGCCCAGTCGGGGAAGCGGGCGCGTATAACCACGTTGAGCAGGGAGATGCCGAGCACAGAGCCGTAAGATGTAAGGAGAGCAGTGGAGACAAGCAGCAACAGAAACCAGTGGTGGTTTCCGTACCCAACACACGAGTTTATGAATATACAGTGATGATCGGCCTTTGCGATGCAGCGCTTGCAAATGCTGCAATGTTTGGAGCGCGGGGGTTTGATGAAGTCGCAGGTGCGACAATGGTGGCCAGGGTGGAAGATGGCATGATCATAGGGAAAGAGAGACATGTGGTATGCGTGATTCGAGGCGGTGATGTAGCCCGGGTCAGCGGCGCAGGCAAGCGCAAGAAAGACGTAGGGTAAAGCGACGACAACGAGGACGCTAAGCTTGGTCATGGGGCCAAGGTGAGGCCAGGCGTCGGGGAGGAAAAGATACTCTGCAACAACCATGATGGCGATGAAGAAGACCTAGCGACGTGTAAGTGGCCCGTTGGAGGTGGCTGGTAAAATGCGTGATACGCACGACAACGGTGGGATGGCGGTCGTGCATGACAAAGTGGGCAAAGGAGGCGAGGGAGCGAGAGAGACGGCCAGCCGTGACAATCTTGTCGAGGGCGAGGGCGGCGTTGGGAATGTGTATCCATAGCAGCTTGTACAAGCCCGCGATGGGCGTGCGTCTGAGTTAATGTCAGTGACTGGCGAGGCAGAGCCGAACAGAGAGGGACCTAGTCAAACCTAAAGGCCGGGAGACGGCCGAAAAAGGTGACAAAGACGAAAAAGGAGAGGGTGATGATAAAGGCGACGGCCCAGCCGAGGGGCGTCATGGAGGGCTGGTGGGCGAGCCAGGCTGCGGCTACGTCATTGCATCATGTCTGAGGCGTAGAGAAGCCGAGGTGTAGTGAAGCCGAGGTGGAGAGAAGACAATGGTGGAGAGACGAGGTCTGGCCGCATTTGCCAAAGACACGTCTCAGCGGTCGGCTGGTTGAAGTTGTACCACGTGATTGCGCGGCAGCGTCACGCGTCTCCACTTTAGTCATTGGAAGCAGACGCGCGAGAGTCGACACGACAGCTGATGTTGCTGCAAGCTGTAGTTGAGCCACTCCTTTGAAACAAGAGACGCTGGGTTTGGAAGCGATAGACTGTGCGCAGACATTAAAACCAAGAGGCCGTCGTCCTCGATGCAAAGCGACAGGCTCAACCTCGACTGGCCTGGACTCTGACCTGGACTCTGACCTGGACTCAGCATCTCCTCATGGCCTCTTCTCCTTCTCTCGAAGACAGTGGCGCAAGCCAAGGTGCCCAAATATTCGACGGCCTAAGTTTCTGGGTTTCTAACCAAGTGCCCATGCGCAAAAGCATTCTGGACAACATCACAGCAAGTTGCGCAGTCTGCTACCTTCCAAACCTATACTAACAATCGACAAGGACAATGGCGGCCAAGTGGTCAAACTAGAAAACCAAGCCGACTATCGCATTGCCGACCACGCAAAGAAGAACGCTCCCCCGGCCTCCCTCTCGTGGAACTTCATCGTCGACTCGGTCAAGTACGGGTGCGTACAGCTGACGGACCACTACTCCATCGGCCCAGACCCCGATGCTCCCAGGCCGGCAGGCTCACATGGTGCAGCGAGGAAGCTGAGGGTTGGATACAGCCGTGAGGATGATGCTGCTTTGGCTCGCTGGGTGGTGGCCAATAATGTTGGTCCGCTCATGGGCAACCACATGTATAAAGACTTTGAGAAGGAGGTGAGTTGCTTCCTTCTGCGCTTGACTCGACCACCTGCTAACGCTTCTCAAGAACTCAAGACATACATGGCAGTCATGGCGCAATCGATTCAAGACGAAACTGCAGCCAATGGGTTGGGAAGCCATTGAAAGACTTGCAGGCACGAGACCGCCACCCAACGACAGCGTGCATGATGCAGCCAGACAGGATAACAAGGCTTTCAGCCCATCTTCTGCATCAAAACGAAACGATGACGCCCACGAGAAGCATTTCTGGAAGGAATTTGAAATCTACGTCGATGTATGCGAGGTGGAGATTGAACCACACCATAGCATCGAACGCAAGACGATAAGCCTCTGGCAGCTCTACCGCGCTGTTGAGACACAGGCTGCCCTTGTTGGGGAAGTGGATTGGTTTCGGGTAGCAACCGAGCTTGGATATCGTGTTACACCCAATTCCACTGTTCCTCGCCGGTTACAGAGTTGCTACGATGCCAATCTTGCAGAGTTTTGCGACTCGATGCATGCACAAACGCCTCAAGAGGACGAGGAGGGTGGAGAAGCACCAGGTTACAAAGCAGGTCAAGTAGCAGACCGGGGGACATCACATCAGGAGCTACCACAACAATCACCAGCTCAAGAAGCATCAGACCAAGATGAAAGCGAATCCGAGGCCTTTGGTACGCCGTTACCTGGTCGAGCGTCACCAAGTACTAAGAAGCGCGCTCTTGACTTTGGCTCGGCAAGAGAGACTATTAATCAGGCCAAACGGCGGCAAAGATATGGCCCAGAAGCTGAAATTCCTTCGACACCAGACGAAATCATTGGACTCGGGCGCCGCCCGTCAGTGGAAGCCACGCCATCCTCTAGAGGGGCGAGTCAGCAACAACGCCTTGTAGAGGACACAGATGGGAGCATTGCTTTGACTCGCTCCTTGACAAAGCAGAACACGGGGGACGTGACGCCATCTCAACAATTGCAACGTGAAAACTGGGCCGTAAGCCCGATACCGCTTCGGCTGGATCTTGCACCTCGCAGCGGGCAAGGAGAGGCCGGTGTGGAGAGGCAAGCCTCCCCATCACAGCATGTGCATAACGAGGCTCCAAGGCCAAGTTTGAGGGATACAACACCAGCTGGATATGGCCCATCACCGCCAAAAGTCGCCAAGCCCATGAAGCAAGGCTCACCGCAAAAAGATCAACTCGAAAGCATCGAGGATTGGGTGGAGCACTATCAGTCGCTTGGCTATACGCACGACGTTGTAGTTCAGGGGCTGAGACGAACGACGATGAAGCCCGGCGGGCTGGCAACCTTGGTCATGGAGCGCATCAGCAAGGGCGAGGGCGTGCCGTCTCATTACGCGGGCATTTGGACCGACGATGACGACGAGAGTTTGTGGCTGGCGGATCATTACGAGGCCAGGGAGGAGGCGGGTGTGACCAAGATGGCCAAGAGGGCGGCAAAGGAGATGCGACGGCTGCTGCGCAAGCACGGTCGCCAAGGTATTGATTTGAGAAGACGTTTCTTGGATGCACAGAGCAACATGTAGTGGCTGCGACTCGGACCCGGGGCTAGGAGCATATCAGTGTGACTACTTGTTGCAAGATGAAATAGGGTTCTTGATATACATGCATGCCCAAGGTCAATGTAAGCGATGCAAAGCTACGAGACAAAGACGCTTTTTGATTCGTGGCGGAAGCGCCGACAAGTGAGGCAGTCCTGTCCATTGCTGAAGTTTGACTGTCATGGGCGCAACGAGGCCATGCAAAATATGAGGAGAGCAGAGACGGCCTTGAGACTCCAGGAGCTGGACAGACACCTATTTGAGCGGCATCTAGCCTGCTAGAGCTCCACTGCCATACATTTCAATTAAATTGCATAGTATTGTCCGTGGCAGGTCGTCCTGGACACCATGTGATGACGAGGCTATTTTCGCCGTCGCGCTAATCACGTGTTGTCGCGCCGTACCTACTAGTAGTACTGCTAGTAGTACTGCTAGTAGTACTAGTAGTAATACTCTCGCCACAGCCTTCTCCAGACGCGTAATTTTCCAACCAATTTTGCAGGCGCCTTTAGATGCAAAGCATTACTTTTACATTCCGGCAGATGCCATGCCCAGTCCATCAAACACCCAAAAACCCACGACTACTAATCTATAAAATACCATCTAATAATCTACAATTCGTCGTGGAAGTCGCTCTCGCCCTCGTCCTTGCCACCATCGCCTCCGGCGCCTTGGTACATCTTGGACGTGATGGGGTAGGCCACATTCGACAGCTTCTCCTTTTGTTCATCAAAGTCCTCAGTCGTTGCAGAAGCGCCATGCTCCTCGAGCCATGACGTCGCCTCCTTGATAGCTTCCAAAATCTGGATTCGTGTCAGCGGGGTTCATGAGTAGCTCGTCATGTCATCAAAACTTACAGTCTCCTTGTCCTCTTCATCAATCTTGCCGCCAAGACCTTCGGCATCATTAACCTGGTTCTTGAGGTTGTATGCATAGCTCTCGAGGCCGTTGTGGGCCTCCATGCGCTCACGCGTCGCCTTGTCCTCTTCAGCGAACTGCTCAGCCTCGGCAACCATGCGATCGATTTCGTCCTGAGTAAGGCGGCCTTTGTCGTTGGTAATAGTGATGGACTCCTGCTTGCCGGTACCCTTGTCGTGCGCAGAAACCTTGAGAATGCCGTTGGCGTCAAGTTCAAACGACACTTCAATCTGGGGCACACCACGGGGTGCCGGAGGGATTCCTGTCAGGTCAAATTTGCCCAAAAGGTTATTGTCCTTAGTCATAGATCGTTCGCCCTCAAAGACTTGGATCAGAACAACAGGCTGGTTATCAGCCGCCGTTGAGAAGATCTGGCTCTTGCGCGTAGGAATAGGAGTGTTGCGTTTAATCAGCTTGGTCATGACACCACCCGTTGTCTCAATACCAAGCGTCAATGGGTTCACGTCCATGAGCACGATTTCCTCGGTGCCCTCTTCACCCGAAAGAACGCCAGCCTGGACGGCAGCACCGAAAGCAACAGCCTCATCGGGGTTGATTCCCTTGGACGCCTGCTTTCCAAAATACTCTTCCAGGAGTGCTTGAACCCTAGGAATACGTGTTGAACCACCAACGAGCACAATGTCGTCGATTTCAGACTTGGAGACCTTGGCATCCTTGATGACCTGCTCAACAGTCTTTAGGGTCTTCTTGAACAGATCGTTGTTGAGCTCCTCAAACTTGGCACGTGACAAAGACATGGAGAAGTCTTGGCCCTTGTAGAAGTTCTCAATCTCAATCTTTGTCTTGGTCACTGACGACAAGGAACGCTTCGCCTTTTCAGCCTCGCGCTTGAATCTGCTCATGGCCTTGGCGTCTTTCTTGAAGTCTGTACCAAATTGCTTATTGGCAGTTTGAGCGATGTTATCGATGATGCGCTGGTCAAAATCTTCGCCACCCAAGTGTGTGTCACCACCAGTTGCAAGCACTTCGAAGACGCCCTGGTCAATGGAAAGAAGCGACACATCAAAAGTGCCACCACCCAAGTCATAAACAATGATGTGGCGTTCACCCTCAGTCTTGTCCAGACCGTAGGCAATGGCGGCCGCTGTGGGTTCATTGACAATGCGTAGAACGTTAAGACCGGCGATTACACCAGCGTCCTTGGTGGCCTGTCGTTGATTGTCCTGCGCCGAGTTAGTTTGCACCTTATTGCCAGCGTCAAGTGCCAACGAGACTCACATTGAAGTAGGCGGGAACCGTGACGACAGCGTGTGTGACTTTCTTGCCCAGATACGACTCGGCGGCCTCCTTCATCTTGCCAAGTATCATGGCCGAGACTTGCTCGGGTGTGAACTCCTTCTTCTCACCGGCAACATCAACCTCGACGCTGGGCTTGCCCTTTCTGTTAACAACAGAGTAAGAGAAATGCTTGATATCAGCCTGAACTTTGGGGTCATCCCATTTGCCTCCAATCAAACGCCTGTGCAAGTCAGAATATTGATTCGCTTTCTGTGGTGGCAGTCTGCGCTTACTTGACGCCATAAATTGTATTTAGGGGGTTGTTTGGAGCCTGGTTCTTGGCTGCGTCACCAATGAGGCGGCCCTCTGGTGTGAAAGCGACATATGACGGGGTAGTTCGGTGGCCCTGATCGTTGACCAAAATCTCCACCTTGCCTTTTTGCATCACACCAACACAGCTGTACGTTGTTCCCAAATCCTGCAGCTGTTAGCAAACGCGGCAAGGCCGGCGGGGGATGCCGGATAGCTTACAATGCCGATAACAGTGCCATAGCTCTCCGTGTCTTCTGCCTGGGCCGTCTGAATAAAGGCAAGGGGAGACAGGAGCAGTGTGATCCAGCACAAGAGCCCAAGGGCGAGGCCCAGAGAGCTCCGCGAGTAGCGAGCCATCTTGGCGTGTGTGCACTCTCGAATGCCGGCGCGAGAAAAAGCGATTCCAAGGTATGACAAGAAAAGACACAAGTATTGAGAAAGGGAACAAAGACAAATGGGTGCGCCGCGATGAGCCCTTGTATGTCCTCAAGCCAATGTGTGGGTATCAAGATTGGTTTGGAGGGAAATTGAAAAGGGCGAGAGAGTGGACGAAGAGGGACGCTTTTGAAGACAGAAATGTCTGGCCAGGTGTCCAAAGTGACAAAGAGGCCAGATTTCATCGTCCAAAACCCGGACCCACGTGACGCTGTTCCCACACTGTGCTCCGGGCTCCCGGGAAGTCTCCCTTTGTAATGAGTGGCGCCTGGAGCTAGTTCAGCAGTCACGTCAAACAGCGTGTTTTTCTCTAGCGCCACGTCCATCCGGCTCTTAGAGTGCACAGTGCATTCCATTTGCTTTGTGCCTCCTGCAACGTCTGGGCATAAAAATACTTAGGAGGCGGGAATATCTGTCCTTGCGCCACCATTAAAAGGTAGGGTTCGAGTCTCGCGAATGGAATGACTCATTAGGATACCGCGCAAGCAACCTTGTCATGCTATACGCGCCATCTTGCCCACGCAAAAACATGCACAATCATTGTTTCCCCTAGCTTCAAGAAGTAGCATTGGGTGGTACGTGACTCCACCGCCCCTCTGAACACCGTTGCAACTTGGATCTTACTCAAGGGGTTCGCGGTGGGTCTTCCAGAAACTTCGAGCAGGCATCGTGAGTCCAGCGTGTCGAGTACACTATACGTAGGTATGCATCGTCTATGCCTCTGCGTTGCATATACTACAGTAGATACCCAGCACCCAGCCGCATCTAGGCGCGTATGCGCAGCATCTATTCGAGCAGGCCAGCTGCTATTGTCTCTCCTCCACTGCGAATCACAACACGTTGGCCTGCCTCAAGAGGCACCTTGGTGCTTAGCCGAACAACCATGCGCGCCACGCCTCCTGGCTGCACCACTCGTGGCTTCTTCTTGATGATGGTGCCTGTCGCCTTATCGAGCAGCGCCACCATTGACTCAATCTGGCCCGCCACGTGTAGACGTCCTCGGTGTAGGTCCACGGGCATGGGCATCACATGGTCAAACGCCATGGCCTTCATAGTAAAGGAATCGCCGCAGAGTACCGGCTGTTTGGCATCGCATACAATGTCTCCCACTCGAATATGGACGGCATCAATGTTGGCCAGAGAAATGC
Source organism: Ophiocordyceps australis (assembly GCA_002591415.1). Taxonomy (NCBI): domain Eukaryota; kingdom Fungi; phylum Ascomycota; class Sordariomycetes; order Hypocreales; family Ophiocordycipitaceae; genus Ophiocordyceps; species Ophiocordyceps australis. Next base: position 97,800 of record NJET01000012.1, on the reverse strand, counting down.
TGACGCTCTGTCCGGCCACGGCCCAATCTTGCGACTCCATGTCGACCATGATGGATTTAACGTGGGCGGCCTCTCCACTGGGCTGAACAAGCACTTCGTCACCAATCTGAACTGTGCCTGCATCAATGCGACCGGCTAGTGTTGTCGTTCCTTGCTGCGGCGACCGAAACACTTCTGAAATGGGCATTCGAAAGGGCTTCTCCAGCGTCTTTGTCACAGTCGAAGGTCCCGGCGCCTCCAGTGCTTCCATCAAAGTTGATCCTGTGTACCACGACGCTGCCGCCTCTTTCACTTGGAGCGCCACGTTGTCTCCGTTCAGCCCTGATATTGGTATGAAGCTCACGTGTTTGCTTTGGAAACCAAGACCCGTCAGGAAACCGCCGACTTGCTCAGCAATTTCTTCAAAGCGCTCTTTGGACCATGCCACCATATCTAGCTTGTTGACAGCCACTATTAGGCGTTGCACGCCCAAGCTACGCAGCAGAAGCACGTGTTCCCGTGTCTGCCCCTTGAGCCCTTTCTCGAAGGCACCCGTGTTGGCATCGACAACCAGAATTGCCAGATCCGCCTGACTGGCACCGGCAATCATGTTGGGCACGAAATCTCGATGACCCGGCGCGTCGAGAATCGTGAAACGCGTCGTTGGCGTCTCAAAGTGGTTTGTCGCAATGTCCATGGTCACACCGCGGTCCCGTTCTTCACTGCCCTGGTCCATAACCCAAGCCAGCGCAAAGGATTGCTTTCCAGTCTTTTCTGCTTGTCGACGGTACTTATCGATAGTGCGTTGTTCAACATGCTTGAGTTCGAGTAATAGTCGACCCATGAGCGTGCTTTTGCCGGCATCCACGTGGCCTGTTATTGTCAGTTGCATCTCGCCTCTCACTTTGCCAGTGACTTACCAACGACAACGAAACTGGTGCTTCGTTTTTTGTTGCTTTTCAGGAACTCCTCCATGACGTCGAGGCCCTTGGTCTTGGGCGCTGTATCGCTAATCTTGAGGGCTGACAGTCCCTCGACTGCCTGCGTCTGCTTGTCACCAGCGTTGCTCGTTTTCTTATCCTCGGACTTTTTGGTCTTGGGCGGTGCCTTGTTACCCGCTGGGCAGGTATTAGTATTAGTCATTATCTTGCCTTGCCAAAATTCGAACCTTGCGCCTGGGCCGCGAGCACAACGTCGTCGGGGCTGGGTTGAGAAAAAGCAGCACAGGAAAAGACGGATGAAGATGCATAAGGCATGGCAAAGAGTTCTGGCCTGTGCAATAGGCGAGCTGGTGTAGGATCGAAGAGCGTTTGAGCCAAGGCAGACGGAGCCGGTCTCGTGACACTGTCTACTGGTGGCGATGGCTCGTGCAGGAGCGCATACTCCATCGAGGCTGGAGTAGTCGAAGGCGATGAAATTGATGGCCGAGGAGATAACGTTTCCGAACCCTTGTGTCGTTTGGGAGAGGATGCCTCTGACTCTTGAACATGATGTGAAAGTGATAATCGCTTCATGCCAGCTTCGGCCTGCATCGTTTTCTCCTGTTCCTTTTTCGCATCCTGCTTTTTCTTCCTTGCAGCAGCAAGAGCTTGTAGCTTTGACATGCGCGGAGAACCATCGCCACCACCCAAGAGCCCGCCTTTGGGCTGCAGAGGGGGAATGAGATGGGCTATTCGATGCTCCGGAACGTGCAGCCAAGGCATATCGTCAAACTCTGTATGTAGACACCTGCGAGTCTGTACTGGCGTTGACGGCGACCCACGATGTGCTCCAGCGGCCCGGACAAAGAGGCTGAGAGCTTCGAGAAAGGAGGGATCGTCCAACTTACCCTCTGGCGGCTTATTGTTAGGCTTGACAGTCGGTTTTGAAACAGATTTTGAAGCAGGCTTGGGCGCAGGAGAGATAAAATTACGTCGTAGATAAGCAACCGACTTGTCGACATCATAGTAGTAATGCCAGAGCGAGTCTTGAATCTGTGCCACGGTCACCTTGGAGGCGTCGGGCCCAAGTGTTTGCTGCACCTCGGCAGTGCCCGTCTTCATTGCCTCGTGGTCCTCAGCGCTTAGTTCATCATCTTCGTAGTCGTCTTGATAGTCGACGAAGTCGTCGTCGAGGATTTCGGTCATGGCGAGGAGCTGTTTTGGGGGGGGGGCGCGTTGTCTGCAACTGTGCTCAAGTCGTTGGGTCAAGCTTTACAGTACCGAGTCGGTCTATTCTGCCTCTATGTACCCACAGGCTCTCCATATAGCGCAATGAGGTACATGGATGTACATGTACATGTACATGTACTTAGCGACTGAAGCAGGCATTGGCGGAGCAGACGAGAGCACCACGTCACGGATGCTTGTTCTTCCGCTCCGCTACCAGTGGCCCCAAATTTTCCGTCGCGAGCTCCATCTGGGCGAGCCATCACGAACAAGGGACTTTGCTGCGACACTTGTGCGTGCGTCAATCTACCGAGTGGTAGCAGTAAACGCTGCCATAATGTCTCTCAGTGAGTGCTTGGTATCATTCTTAGTTCTCAGAGAAGTCATATGTTAATCAAGTTGCCTAGATCTAGATGTCTCGAATGGTATGGCAGCAATGCTCCTCTCCCCAGCCTGCACCGACGCGAAAGCCAGCTGATGATGAGACAGCTACTATGCTCAAGGATGAACAAGGCCGGCCATTTATTGTTGTTCGAGAGTAAGTGCTGCAGTAGCCCTATAGGGCCATGGGTGCTGATTGGCTCAGCCAAGGGAAGAAGAAGCGCCAGTTCGGCAACGAGGCCGTCAAGTCACATATCCTGGCAGCAAGGACGGTAGCGAACCTGGTCAAGTCGTCACTTGGACCACGTGGTCTCGATAAGATACTTATATCTCCCGACGGCGACATTACTGTAACCAACGATGGGGCAACCATAATGCAGCAAATGGAAATTGGAAATCACGTTGCGAAGCTGCTGGTGGAGCTGTCCAAGTCGCAGGACGAGGAAATTGGCGATGGCACGACTGGCGTCGTCGTCTTGGCTGGAGCGCTATTAGAACAGGCGGCCGACCTTATCGACAAGGGTATTCATCCGATACGCATCGCGGATGGCTATGACCAAGCTTGCGATATCGCCATTGCCGAACTAGACCGCATCTCGGATGAGGTCAGCTTCTCACGTCAAGAGACGTCAAATCTTGTCAAGGTGGCACGCACCAGCCTCGGCAGCAAAATTGTGTCCAAAGCACATGACCAGTTTGCCAAGATTGCCGTCGACGCAGTTCTCTCCGTGGCAGATTTAGAGCGCCGAGACGTGGACTTTGAGCTCATCAAGGTGGATGGCAAGGTTGGCGGTTCCCTCGAGGATACCTTGCTTGTCAATGGTGTTATTGTCGACAAGGACTTTTCCCATCCTCAGATGCCATCAGAAATACACGACGCGCGTATCGCCATCCTGACCTGTGCCTTTGAGCCACCAAAGCCCAAGACGAAGCACCACCTTGATATCACGAGCGTAGAGGAGTTCCGCAAGTTGCAAAGTTACGAACATGAAAAATTCATAGAAATGATTGAGCAAATTAAGGACACGGGCGCTAACCTGGCAATCTGCCAATGGGGGTTTGACGATGAGGCCAATCATTTGTTGTTACAAAACAAGCTGCCCGCCGTCCGGTGGGTTGGCGGACCCGAGATTGAGCTTATTGCAATTGCTACGAACGGCCGCATCGTTCCCCGTTTCGAGGACTTGCGATCCGAGAAGCTTGGATCTGCGGGCGTGGTGCGCCAAATGACGTTTGGTACGACGCGTGACAAGATGCTCGTTATTGAGGAGTGTGCCAATACACGTGCCGTCACAGTCTTTGTTCGAGGCAGCAATAAGATGGTATGCTCCTGTGGCAATCTTGGTTGTAACATATTACTGACAGCAACAGATCATCGATGAGGCCAAGCGGTCGCTACATGATGCTCTGTGTGTCGTGCGCAACCTAGTGCGTGATAACCGTGTAGTCTACGGAGGAGGCGCGGCCGAGATTGCCTGCTCGCTGGCCGTTGAGGATGCAGCTGTGCGCACGCCAGGTCTGGAGCAGTACGCCATGCGCGCCTTTTCCGAGGCTCTCGACGCCGTACCAATGGCACTGGCTGAGAACAGCGGGCTCGACCCCATCTCAACGCTGGCGGCAGTCAAGAGCCAACAGGTCAAGGGTGACGGTGGGAGGGGGCGTCTGGGTGTTGATTGCATGGGCCGAGGCAGCAATGACATGAAGACAGCCTTTGTGATTGACCCCCTCATTGGCAAGAAGCAACAGCTGCAGCTGGCTACACAATTATGTCGGATGGTGCTCAAGGTTAACAATGTCATTGTCGCGGGCGTTGACGAAAACGATTTTTAGATGCGACGGGCGCATTACTGGAAAGAGAAATGCCGGGGAGTGATGCGCTGGCCTTGTCGAATGGGGCCAAGGTGTTGAATGTACAGCAGGAATAAGGGTACGTTTGATAGAAGGAAGGAAGATGGTGCTGTTGAGAGAGAGTGGCGACTTGGCAAAGGCTGGCATTTGATGTGTGGACAGCTATCTCTTTGCTTAACGCATGGCATCTTGCTGGTCAATCAAAGGACTATCGTGACAAGAAATGGTGTTGTACAGGAGCAGACATGTGTGTCGAGGCACTTGCACTTGACAGCAAGACAGCAGGGCCCATGGTGGAGGAGCGACAGGGCAGAGATGTGGTGCTGACCAGGTGGGCGCCACTGGCACGAGTGCATGACCTGGTTGAGGATGACAGATGGCTGGCGTGTAGGGTAGCCTCGACTCGAGGGGCAGGGGGTCAGGGTAGAGTTGGAGGGCAACTCTGACGGCGGCTTACTTGATAGACACGGCCGCGTCCTCTCACCGACTTGTCGAGGTCAGCAATCAGCAGCGTATACACACGAGACATGGAGGAAGCTTATTCACGCCCGCAAACGTGCATCGGCGACGGGTTGCACCGCAGGGCTCAGGTGGGCTGCGCGGGGCCCCGGGATGCGTCCATGGGCGGCGCATGCTGGGAGGGGGTGCAAAGGCAGTTACGGAGGGGAGTATGGCATGGCGCAGCAGGGCGTTGGAGGATGCTCTCAAACAAGGCAAACAGGAAAAGGAAAAACAAAGCTCTGGGGGACGTGGGTGTTGATGTGGATGAGATGGAGCTCCAAGGCAGTGCCGAGATGGGCATTGCAGGCGTAGATGGATGCTGCGTGCGAATGCTCAAGGAAAAAGTGTGGTAAATGGAGAGTTGGAAAAACAACAACAAAGGACATGAAGAGAATAATGGAAGCAGACGAGGGGCGTGAGAAACGCGTCTCCTTGGGGACAGGGAAAAAAAATACATCAAGTGAAAAAATGAATAAACAAATTAAACATTATTCTGCGGAAATGCTTTTTTCTTTTTGTTTAAATTGCCTGCTCTACCTGCCAGCATGTGCGACAAAGGCCGCTCACCGCCGCCCCGCCAGCTGCATCTCCCGGTCATCTGCCAGAGAAATGCTGAGCTGGCATCCCTCCATCTCCGAGTCCAAGGTCGTCTCGTCCATCCAGGGACACGACGGCTGTCCGGATGTCAATTCCTTCCAGCTGGGCTGCACACGTTGCCGTGCCGGCCGCATTGTCCCGTGCTCCTCTTGCTCTCTGGCATGCCTCGGGTCAGCCCTCTGTTGGCTGGGCCCAATCGTGGCCAAGCTGGACAAAGGCCATGGAGCGCACGAGAGGGGGCTGACGAGAAACGAGGCCAGGATAAGTGCCAAAGGTTGACAGCTGTGGTCGCGACTCGGGCTCTTATTTCGATTCTTGGTGTCGACACGGGCCTAGCTGTTGTGTCTGCATCATCAAAAGGCATTCACGTGCGGCACGCCTGTCACGTCGTTGGCCTGTCTATACACTGCCTGCACAGCATGTCCAGCATTGTCTCTCGGGCGTCCAAGAGGAAAGGAACAAAAACAAAAACTCAGACGCACATGACGCCTTGTCGGAATGCCCCTTTGGGTGTCCATTCTTGTCGGCCGAATCACATCACATCACATTGGGCAGCGGTCGAATCGGTTTCGCATTTCAACTCGCCCGCACCGTGTCGAATGCATCCCTTGGCCCTCGGCAGTCTTTCCAGTAGCACGGCATGCCCCCAATAGCCCATGGCGGTGCCAGACGCCCAAGAGCCTTAGTAGAAGCCATTGCCCTCTTGCTCCTCAGCCCCTTGCGAAGCGAGGCTGCAGGTCTCGTCACTCGGAGCCAAATTTTGTCAGCCCAACGTGACTCAGCTTGACTCATGACATGCGGAATATCAGGTCCTCTGCCTCTTGATTACTCGTGGCACTCATAAAAAAAAGCCAGCGGAAAATTGGCGTAAAGAGACCAGAAGTCGCTGGCAAAAGAATCCGTATCACAGGGGGGTGTGAGTCATGGTCCGCGTGCAAGAGGAAGCTGGAAGCCTCAATTCGTCACATTGAGCTCGGGACAAGTTGGTTAGAAGCGGTAGATTAGCTAGGTAGGGTGCCATGATGAGTGTCATGGTGAGGGACGCCATGGGCTAAAAGGGCAGAAATGAGTCACCACGTTGACAGTGGAGAAGCTTCCCCGGATTTGCCCCACACAAGCTCTCGGACCCACTGCCGAGAATCTGACTTCAGGACATGACATCTACTAGTAGTAAAGGCCCACGACGGCTTTTCACTTGCTTCCCGTTGCATTCCTGTGCAACAAGTCTCATTGTGCAATCGACCGACTTGCCTGCTCACACATGATTGCACTCAAGGGGGGCGACCAGAGTCGCAAGCAGGCCGTCGACGAGGCGCCTTCCTCTCGAGTCGTGTCTCGTCCAGTTGCCGAGTCACAGGTTCGGGATCCTCGTGGCTTCCAGCTCGAGCAGTTGCGGCGCCGGTTTTCGCCCCAAGAACAGGTGGTCCAAGATGGCCCAACATCACTAGCCTTCAAGCTCGTTCCTTCGGATCCCGACTTCCCCTTTGAGCTGTCACACCTCGACTGCGAGCTGCTTGTTCCCCCAGACTACCCGCGGCATGAAGCGACGCTACGTGTTAGCAACAAGGATATTCCAAGGGGGTTTGCCATCAATATTGAGCGCGGCTGGCAGCAGCTGAGCCAAGAAAAAAGAGGCGCCAGCCTGCTCGACTTGGTCAAGGCTCTGGACCGCAGGCTGGAGGATGTGTTATCCAAACAAAAGACTGAGACAGTAAAGCTGGTAGCCTTTAGGCCTCGCCCAGACAGGCAAGATGGAGGAGAACCATCACAGCAGGCCCCCCTGCCGGCAAAGCAAGAGCATGTACAAGAGCATGGGGCGCCAGAGCAAGAGCCAAGACGGCGAAGCGCTTATGCCGCTCGAGAGTGGAGCAAGGCCCAAGTCGCCGAAGCAAAGGCTCTCCGAGCACAGCAGGTGCGTCAGCTGGAGGCGCGCATGGGCCGCATGCCACGCTTCCGGCGGTCGGCAGACGGCATTGTCTTTACCATTCCGCTGGAGCCCAAAAACCGACATGAACTTCCTGCTGGCCTCAGATCGGCCAATAGTGTGCACGTCATCGTGCCGGTCTTGTACCCGCTGCAAGACGTACGCATCCAGCTTAACGAGGCAGATGCAGCCGACGCAGAGCCGGTTGAGGAGCTGTTTGCGCAGCGGGCTGCACAGCACAAGCACATGTCTCTGACCAGTCACATGAATTTCCTGGCGCAGAGCCTTGTCAGTCTGCACAAGCAGGCCCAGTCTACAAGGGCGGCGGCCGACGAGAAAGCCCAGGCCGAGGCTGATGGAGCGAGCACGCATCAAGATGGTCAAGGCAGCATGCAGAGCAAGAGCCGCGTGCAAGTGGTGGCGCGTCCGCTCGACTGGAGAGTGGACCAAGACGAGGACCAAGACGAGGGCCAAGACGAGGGCCAAGACGAGGGCCAAGACGAGGACCAAGACGAGGACCAAGACGAGTCGGAAAGCTACGAGACGTCAGGCTCAGAAGACGCAGCAACAGGCCTGCCTGGAAGCGTGGACGAGACGCCAGGTGGCACCATGATCTCGATGCCGGGGATACAACTGCACGGCATCGAGGCCCTCCAAATCACGCGCCTCAGCCTCAGCGTCCGCTGCGAGCGATGCAAAAGCACCAACGACTTGGCCGGTCTGTGTCCTGGGGCCGACCACCAGACGACTTGCACCAAGTGCGCGACACAGCTGACGGGCCGCTTCAACCAGCGCATCATGCACGCCCACTCGTCGACGGCTGGCTTCGTCCAGCTCTCGGGCTGTAGGGCGGCCGACATGCTCCCTAGTATGCTGGTGCCGACGTGCGAGCGCTGCTCAACGCCTGCCCAGGGCCTTGTGTGTGTCGGCGGCGACTCCATCACCAATGTGTGCCGCCAGTGCCACGCGCACTTTAGCCTCGGCATACCCGAGGTGCGCCTGCTCGCCATTTCTGCCGGCTGCCTGCCGCCGCCGCCGCCAAGCAGCGGGCCTCGCCGTGCTGAGAAGCTGGGACTTCACGCTGGTGAGCCGCTGCCGAGCCATGGAGTCTGCGCCCATTACCGGCGCTCGCATCGTTGGTTCCGCTTCTCCTGCTGCAGCCGCGTGCATGCCTGCGATCGATGCCACGACGCGGCCGAGAATCATGTCAACGAGTGGGCCAACCGCATGATTTGCGGCTGGTGCAGTCGCGAGCAGCCGTATGCGCTTGATGCCTGTGCCTTTTGCGGCCGCTCCGTCATTGGCAGGCGAGGCAAGGGTTTCTGGGAGGGCGGCAAAGGCACGCGTGACCCGCGAATCATGAGCCGAAAAGACCCGCGAAAGTATAAGCGCATTAACAAGAAGCCATAGCTGCCTCGAGAATTTACTATTTCTTGTTTTCTTCTTGCTCCATGCTCCTACCCAGGGCGTGTATCAAGACACCCTAGACAAGATAAATATATTAAAAAGAAAACTAAAAAAAAAAAAACTTCACACCCACGAGCCTGGATGCCGAGCTCAAACGGCTTTTTGCTACGCAATCGCCGAGCAAAATCAAGGCTTGTGGGTGCTTTGTTGATGCCACGGCTAGTTGTTGAAACTTGAGTCAGGTTGCAGTGCACGTGGGCGCCTGGACTTATTGTGCTGAGACAAGCTTTTTTGAAAACGAGTCCAACCGGCCGGCTTTTGTCTGGGGAGCGAGGTCCAAGCAGCAGTGGCTTGGTCTCGTGGCCTGGACAGTCCAACTTCTTTTTTTTTTTTTGCTTGTTTTTTATAAACATGGAAATTAAATAAAAAATCTGAATGTTTTTCCTCTTCTCAAGTTGCAAATTTATTGCTCGAATGGGAATTTCACGCATCTTGAGCCTCGTCTCCAGTTCATCTTTTTAGAGCGGGCGCTCACGAGCCCTGCACAGATGCATTGGTGATCAGCGCCCAGACAACGTGGCATTGGCAAGTTGCAGCCACAAAACCTGTAATCATCTCGACGCTCGTCCCGTCTAGCCGGCTGGCGTTGGTCAGACCCAGGGGGCTACATTGCCTGCATTATCATAGATAGACTCTGAGAAATTCCCTGCTTTCTTCCCCCCTGTTGCGCAGCTTCATTCCTAAAATTCTTGCCAACTTGTCTTCCCTTGTTGTGATTTATTTGTCCTCGCTGCTTTTCCCTCTTGTTCCCAGTCTGTCTTGCAAATCGAGATATACAAGTAACAGCTGTCCATAAACGCAGCCAACAAAAAAGGGCCCAACACGAGACGGGGTGCCATTTTTCATGTCGCCTTGCTCTTTGGGTGAACATAGCTCCTTTGGTCTGCTGTTTGTGAAAAGTCCATAATTCTACAGGCCCTCGAAAAGCTTGATGCTGCTCAGCAGGGATGCAAAGATTCTTCCTTGACCTCTATGTATTTGTAAAACAACAACTACTAGTAGTAGTAGTACTACCTAACAGTAGTATTACCTACTAGTAGGTAGGCCGGCACCCATCTCAAAAACAACCAAAAATTTCAAACGCTACTCTTGACAAAAAAACAATACCCGTCTCGCTGGGTCTCGGCTTGTTACACCCAATGACTGAATTATAAGCATTTCGCCTTTAGCCCCGCCACATTTGCACATATTCAAAGTCAAATACCCTCCTCATCAAGAGTAGCACCATCACAATGGCAATGATAACCAGCGCCGTGACAATGATAGCCAGCACCATGGCAATGATAACCAGCCTGGAGTCTACCCGCACCTCATATATCGGGAGACTCGAGGTGCGATGCAAGGTGTCATGTGAGACGGGCTTCGTATAGTTCAAGGGTGGAAAGACTTTTGTCTCTGTTGCTACTGACTGATGATGCGTGTCCTCTACCCCTTCTTCTTCTTCACTGGGTTGCTCTTGTACATCAGTCGCCTCGTCGATTCCATTCCCGGCCGTGGCGTGGGGCAACATTTCGGCTATAGGTGTGAATTCTTCCGTGGTCTTATCTTGTCTTGCTGAATAGCAGTCGCCATTCTTCAAAGAGCGGTCCTCTTTTGATTCAGGTGCTGCTCTTTGATTTGAGCGGCTGCTCTCCTGTAGCGACCCTGGCTTGCTCTCTTCTTGGGTTCCGTCCTCCTCGTGATTCCCAAAGTCCTCATGGCGGTCCAAAGTGCTCGCTTGATGCTCCACTATTGGTTTTGTCTGTGTGGACTCATCTTCACTCTCATCGGCACTGCTCTCTAGGTCTAGGAGCTGCGCGAAGCGATTGTGTCCCAAGGCAGCGCCTCTGCCGCGATGGCGCATGGAATACATGGTGAACGAATGAGGAGGCGTTGCAAATGGCGTTTGATGGCTTGTAGAGGAAGAGAGATAGAGAGAGCGCGAGAGAGGAGGAGGAGAGCAGCACGTAGTCGATGACGCTGGGGAAGCCACTCGTGCCTGCCTTGTCGTAAATCGTCCTGTACCTGCTTCTTCATCTCTGCATAGGTGCGAGAGAGAAAGTTCCATTTGGGACCTGCCAGTCTCGCTCTTGGACACGGTGTAAAAACAAAAAAAGACCACGTCTGATGCTGGCCAGTACCTACCTCTGCTACCCAAGGTACTGCCGATTACTGCCGTCTGCACACACAGCTGTCTGCATTCTCATACTACTAACTACTACTACTACTACTACTACTACTACTACTACTACTACTACTACTACTACTACTACTACTACTACTACTACTACTACTACTACTACTACTACTACTACAAGACTAATTCCAGCATCTCGAGTACCACCAGCTCAAGACTACAGCAATCGTCAAATCATGGCTTTGTCTTGTTCAACAGCTCCAATAATCAGCGCCGCGGCAACAGAGTCAAAATGACCATCGCATCTCAACGTCAGAGTAACAAGTCAGCTGCGCTAGCTCATGTCAATATTACAGCTCGATATTTTTGCTTGTGTCGTGTTGCATTGCCGAGGCTCAATCATCTAGCGTCTAGTCACACTGCCGGACCCATCCATCCGATAGACGTTGCGGCAATTCTGTAACCGGAAACCAACAGCCCAAAAGGGTCACCACTTCTTCCATTTCAACCTGCGTCTTCTTTCCACCACTCTTGCAAGAAATCAACTACATAATCCTTTCCCTGTCAGACCAACTTTACCATTTTGTGCGCTTTCCAAACACGCTCTCTCATTCAGCGAACCCCTCTTTAGACGTGCACATCAATACCTCTCTATGCTCGTCTCAATCTAACTTATGCCCTATATTCCATCCACCCTACCCTCTCCACATTATGTCAACCGATATTACTCTTTCCTTCCCTAACCCCGTGCCCTAGACTTAATTTTAACTTGGGCACCGTTATCTCCACTTCAACCTCCTTCGGCTAGATCTAGACAAAGCACAGCGTTCAATACTAATCATGCGGCTAAAACAATGCTCTCAATACCTCATACCTACCGCCGCTGTCAGATTTAGACTAAGCCTCTTCATCCTGATTTTCAATAATCCAATCCTCTACCGTAGTCGTCCGAGCTCTTGCCGGCGCATAGCTCTTCCGACAGCATGGCCCAGGCGTTGCTTTATCCTTTTGGTCCGTGTACTTTTGTTGCTTGAGCCTGCCCTCCGAGCGAAAAAGCATCGGAACGACCATCTACTCCTCTTTCTCGTCCGCCGCGCAAGTACCGCATTGGGTGGCCTTGCCTGCCCAGCTAGCCAGCATTCGGCCCGACATGATGATCAAGTCATTAAATTTCAGAACATTCACTCCGTCATCATGGGCGGACGTGGCCCTTGAGACAATCACCACCATGTGTACACGTTTGAGGAAAAAAATCATCTTCATTTGCGACTAGTAATTGCCGCTTTTCCCTTCGCTGCTTTTGTTTAGCGGCCGAGGTTGCCCTCAAGGTCCGCGCTGTCTGGTAGTACACTACATAGTTGCGGGCAAAATAACTCCGGCCAAAGCACCCTTGGTATCATGGACAAACGCCGCCCGGTGCAACATGACAAACATTAATGCCGCGTGTGCGGTGAGCGCTCATAGTTGAGCACCTGCAAAAAGATTCCAGCTGGTCGCTATGTGCAGCCGCTGATACCACACGAGCGCCAAACAGGCATTGTCGTTTCGGACGACACTCGTCAATATTGCTTCAGATTACAAGGCTGGATTGCCTTGATGGTCCCTGGATAAGGACGAATGAAAAAAAAAAAAACCGTCTACCATCCTTTTGAGTGGTAACCGTTGAGCGCATCTCGCGCCAAATATTTGTTCCAGCCGCCATCCTCGTGCTCCTTCATGCACGGGCGCTCAGGAAACTGACGTAAATTGGCCACATCCTGCGAAGTGTGTCTCCGCTTGAGCACTGCATTGGCCGTTGATGACTTTTGCTGCCGTTCCCAAAGAAGATGGCGCCTCAGCGACTCAGTGAGTTCAGTGGCAAGCATGTTTCGTCGAGTCGTGCGTGGTGAAAGGGCAGCTTGCGATGAACGTTGATTGTGCTGATTGGCGTTGACGTTAATGGGTTGTGCACTTGATCTAGGAACTTCGCTAATAGGCTTAAGAGCCGTTGGTGGCACAAGTCCACGATTGACCTTCATCATAAGTGGACCTTCGTCGGAATCATTGGGAGAGGCACCCGAATGGCCATTCATGTTTGTCGGGGCACCGGGGCCGGCGCGTGCGCGTGGAATAACTGGCGTGCTCTGTGATGCGTGATTTCCTAGCTTGTTGGCGCGCCCGTTATTTGCAAGCATCAAAGTGATTAAAGATGGTCGCGAAGTGAGATTGACGCGCGAGGGCACGCGCTGGAAGAACTTGTCGTCAACACTCGATTTGTTGCTATCCTCGACCGAGTCTTCCCAGTCCGAAGAGTCATCGTCATCATCAATAGCACTTTCGTCTATATATTCAGCCTCAGTATCAGAGTCGACAGCGGGGTCGCTTGGTCCCATGTCTGCATCTTGCTCCGAATCCAGGGGCTGCTTGGAAACGGTCACCTCGGGAATGACACAAGCAGGTGCAGCAAGTGCAGGACGATTGGCAGCATTATCAACGCTTTGGCCCTGTTCGCTTGATGAGCACGAACCACCCAGGGCAAAGCGCATTGGCGGTCGCGTGGGTTGCACAGGTTTTGGTGCAGGGGATGAGGTAGGCTCAGGGACGCATTCATCAACCGCCTTGGCAGCAGGCGCGAAGCCGCCGACAACTTTGACGCATGGAAGAGGAAGTTGTTGGGAAACAGGCATGGCGGGTCGTAGCTTAGCCAAAGGGGCTGGTAATGCCTTTTGGGAAGTGTGGGTTGCAGGAGCCGAGAGCGGCTCCTTGTCTTGGACAATGGAGACAATCATTTTCTCGAAATCATCGGAACTGATGTGACGATCTCGTTTGCTGCGGCTGCTGGTTGAGGAATCAAGCCGTCGTATCCGTGGGCGAATCTCGAGGGGAGCCGAAACTGAAGCAAACTCAACAGCTTCGTCGTCTTGGAGCGAGTCGACACTACCAGAGAGCTGAGGCACGTCGGGAAGCCTATCAGGGATTTCCTTGGGTGATGTGGACTGGGAAGCAGCCAAAAGCGCGGGTACTTGAGAGGATTTGTTATCAGGATCCACGAGCTGCTCGCGCTGCCAGAGACGCCAGCTTAAATTCTCTAGCCTGCGGCCCTGCTCAACTGAATCGGCGCAGCGAGAAAAGACTGGTAATGGCCAGTCAGTTTTTATTTAGATCATGGGAGGCATGTGCAAAGACCTTGAACGTACCTGTCCACATGCTGAATAAATTTGCAGGGTTTGCCGTGTCGACCTTGTGAATGACGTTGGCGTCGACAGTGAGAACATGCGTGTCTAACCTGTAAGGCATCGTCTGTGGTGGTGAAGCCCGATAATTCGAGCAGCTGGGAGATATGGGGTCGGGAGATCAAGTGAGGCGCGTGGCAAGCGCTGCGGGTGGCTAGGCGAAACCAAGAGTAGAAAACAAGAGCCAAGAGTCGATAGGATTGCAAGACGAAAAAGATGCAATTCAAGAGACACAAGACAGAAGACAGTCGTGCTTGATTGTTGGCTGTGGATTAAGTGCGCTGTATGTAGAGAAGGACAGGTAGAGGGAAAAAGTTAGGCAGAGGCAGAGAGGGGACAATGGAGCACAAAAAGGTTTTTGAGACGAGTTGAGAAGGAGCGCTCGGAGAGGGTGGGATGGGGACCAGAACCTTAAAAAGGGAGTCGCGGTGAGCAGACAGGGCAGGGCAGGGCAGCCGGATGCAACTCATGCCAGCGAAGTAGGAAGCAGCAAGGTACGTACCCGCGGCCCCGGGGAAGGGATGGAGGGGAAGGGGCCCTCCTTGCTGGCTGCCATGGACCTGCTAGGGCGTGGGAGGGGGCGTGTCAAGTAGGGGTGGGGCGTGTCCACAAGGCCTCAGGTCCCCTCCAGTCGCGCTTTTCAGGTAAGAGCACGAGATACCTCGTGCCGCCTCGTCTGCTGGCAAGCACACCAACACGGAGGGCGCGGGATACTGCTTGCGCTGGCTTACATCAAAAAGCAACGTCGTCTAGAAACAGGCACCGCCAACAGGGGCCAACCTCTGGGTCGGGGAGCTGCCGGCTGCCAGGTGACCGGGCCAGTCTTTAAAGAAGCACCCTCCTGCAGGCTACCACCCCAAACGAAATTGCTGCCCAAAGCAGCATAGCGCGCGTCCAGTGTGCTAGTCTTTTTTGGGCACATGCTCACCGGGACGCGTGCTCCCACAATGCACAATTCGTATCCGCGCGGCCGCTGGGCCTTGTGCGCGTGTGTGTTGGACAGCATGCAAATCAAAAATGCGGGCGAGGCCCCAAGACGGCTCGTCTCGTGACGGCGCACCATTTCAACGTCTTCAGTTGACGGGAGCTGTTGACTCGAGGCCCGTCTCAGCACCCGCCCCCCCGGAACGCGAGTCACGACCAAGGCACACACGTCTGGCGTGCAATTTCGCTTTTTCCGGCCTGGTCTTTGACAGTTCCGAATTCTAGAGCCTCTTGGTATACTGGAGCAACCACTAGCCTCGGACACTGTATCTTTCTTTGGTCGCTTTTGGTGGTGCTTGGCTGGCGTGAGCCTCTGAACTATATGCAACTACGTAATGTACATAGATGTAAAGGCTACGAGGTGGGAAAAAAACCATGACCTCGGCTTATCTGAGGGGCTGCGCGCGCGACCGACCCGCAAGCCTCGAGGCCTCAATTGCAACGTCGAGCTGACTGCCTCTGACGGCATATGAGTGACGTCCATGCCGCCCGCCAGCTTGTCATCAGTGGCTCAGTGGCCTAGTTGGTGGCCTAATTGGTAGCCTAGTTGGTGACCTAGTTGGTGGCCAATGGCTCCAGCACATCGCCCATCTG
Organism: Ophiocordyceps australis; assembly: GCA_002591415.1. Classification (NCBI taxonomy): domain Eukaryota; kingdom Fungi; phylum Ascomycota; class Sordariomycetes; order Hypocreales; family Ophiocordycipitaceae; genus Ophiocordyceps; species Ophiocordyceps australis. Next base: position 82,050 of record NJET01000012.1, on the reverse strand, counting down.
ACCCGTGACGCACCCCGACCGCCGGAGCCAGATCTACGTAGCCAGCGAGGGCATTGCATATCGCCAGCCACAGTGCCTCCCAGCGCGTCTCCCTCTTCTGCGATTGATGATTGATCAATCTGAGATGAGCAAAGCACATCACGGGCGGCCACAAGCTGACCTGTAGCAATTGTGCATCTCGCTTGCGTCTCCTCCTGGCTAGGTGCCCATGACAGTCTCGTCGTCGCGACATGGCGCAGGTGCAGACGGCTCTTGGCTGCCCTATTCCCCGGGTTCAAGGTCTGCTGGTCGGGTGTGCATAGATTTCAGTGTCTGCTGAATATAAATATGCTCGATTGAATTACTTAGTAGTAGTGACTACTAGTAGTAGTAGTACTAGTAGTAGTATTTTGCTAATGTACCAGGTCCACCACAGCACTGCTCCAGAGGCCTGCTGTTACTTGACTACTGTCGCAGGACACGTTGCTACTACGAGCGTTTGCGGAGGGGCGAGGAGGGGCGAGGGCCAACACATATGTAGGTCTCGTGACGGACGCGGACTGGTATGCCATGTACACAAGCCGTTAACTGGCGCCGAAAACTCTCGGTCGGATCGTCTACTTGGTTGTACCCCGGGTAAGCAATGTGGGAGAATTTGCTTGTTTCTAAAAGTTTCTGAGTAAGGACCGAGAATCCCTTGGCAAGAGCCGTGTAAGTACATGTTGTTCATGTCCAACCTTGTGTGCCTCAAGGCATCATTACCCGTAGGCGCTCGGCAATATTTCACATTTGGTGTCAAGGCCGGCGCAAAAAGTTGTGAAATCTGAAGTGGTCAGTCTTGGGCCCAGCGCCATGACAATTAGAGCATCTCGACTACGACTAGCCATGGTAATGGCATGAGATGTTGTTAGTAGTGGTAGTGGTTGTAGTAGTAGTGGTAGTGGTAGTAGTGGTAGTGGTAGTGGTAGTGCTACGAATACTGCCTAGTAGCAGCGGCCAACGATACCTGGCAGCATGTAACGTGTCGTAGGCGGCGGATATATCCGAAGGACTTGCGCTGCGTCAAATGTCAGTTTGCACTTTTGGAATCAAACCAAAGCATGGCCCCTGTGACGACGTCACTCGTGTTACTGTTTTTGCATGCACGTCGCCCAGTCTGATTATCCAGTGCCAGCACAGATTAAAGGCCCTTTGACCAGGGAATCGAGTGCCCCAGCCACAGCAGCGGGTGGCGCCGCCTAGCTGGGCTGATGCGATTGGTGGCGGCTAGGTAGACCCTGGTTCCCCGGATTGCAAAGTACGTATCCCAGCTGGCCCGAGAGCCTGGAACCCGGGCCCACCAGTACCATTTCCCGAGTCTGTTTGGCCAGCGGAACGCATTGCCTCGGAAGCTTGGAAATCGATCATGCATTGGCAGCCCGTGGTTCGGCCCGTTTGGTGGCTATTTGCAATGGGAATTGCGAATGAATTGATTCTCTCTCAAAGCCCGAAATTTACGGCCCCTTGTCTACTCAGCCTGCCCAGCCACATTTTTTTTTCATCTGCGTCACGTTGGACTGAAAAGGCACCAAGACAGGGCATATCAAATCAGGGCACTTGTTTATTGTGGCAAGAGAAAAGCGGCATTGGGCCAGTCACATGCAAGACTGCCTATTATAGCTTGGTTGACGCGCGTTTGCGGAAGTATGGCCGAGTGCCTGCCTCCCACCTCCACCTACTACTACCGCTACTACTAGCAGTGCTAGCAGGTCAGTAGTACCTAAACTAGTAGCTACCTAGGTAGTAGTACAGACACTTTTACCGCCAATACTACTACTACTACTACTACTACTAGCAATGGCCTAGGTAGTGTTACAAATGCTCTCGCGCGTGTCGCTTCCGTCCATTTCCAGATAGCATCACATTGCTACACCCTTTGCCCCCAACCATGTGTGTGCGCGCAGAAACAGCACACCCAAGCTTTGGAGACGCAAGGAGCATCGGCCGAACGACTGGAACGATGTGTGTCGCCGCGTTGACTCTGACAGGTCATCGCGGGGCCAAGGCCCGGGGGAGTGGCTGCGCTCGAGCCTGTCTCGGCTCCATGTCTCGTCTCTACCAGGCTAGCACTGCAACCTGGAACTGATTGTCTGTTTTTCCCACCAAGAAGCAAACACGCCAAAAGTCCCGTCGTGCCTGCTTACTTTTTGGCTTGATTGAGAAATTGTTCCTGCTGCCCCTGATTCTCTTTGAAGCTCAAGGGAGCGTTTTACCCGTCAGGCGCAACACTCTTGTAATGAGGCTTTCTCAGCACATGAACGTCTCATGACCAATTGACAGGCGCCGTCACATTTCATAAAGTGCCACAACTTTGTCTGCCGGTCAAGTCTCTGAAATGACGAGCTGCTTTGAGATGCAATCCAGGCAAATAAGTGACCCGCGGACGCAAGACGATGCTTCCCGATGCCCCCTTTTTCGACGACTTGATGTCTAGAGTCGATTCGCCGACCGAGGCGTTCTGAGGCGCAATCGAGGCTTACCCAAGAGCCCCCGGATCTCAGTGGACGGGCGTTGAGTCTACCGCAATGTGTAAAGCCGATGCCAACGAGCGGGCTGCTAGAGCCACAGCGTTGACGTAGCAATGATTGTCTCATGGGAAACCGACCATCGGATTGATGCAATTGCATGGCTGTGGCGAATACCATGTCTCACTATCGTGGCGCAATAGTTTTCTCTCGGGCGTTGTTGCATCCATGTTGTGGCTCTATGCCCGATGCTAAAAAAAATGTTGGGCGATTTTCTGGCTGTAATCCTACTTCAATTGTCTACATATCCATCTATGCTTGGTCTCGAGCAGTACTTGTCTAATGGGCCCACTGGTGTGAGGTTTCTTGTCCGATCAAGGTTGATTGATGGGAGAGCGAGAACTATTGGAATGTACAATACACGGGGTAGGAGCGTCTAACCGCTGCCGTGCTCAGCCTTCCACGCCCATTGTCCCGGTCACGAGGCGGTGGGGAAGAAATTATTATCAGACGTCAAGACTCGGGCTTCTCTCTTGCATGACAAAGTATCTATGAGCTCGATACGACGAGGCTCCATTGGAGTCGAGCGCCACGGCATCGACTCAAGACGCGCACGCTGGCTGCCTCCTTAAAAGCCGCGACTTACCGAGCCATGAAATGCTGGGCGGCTCCACCAAACCCACCGCGCGCGCTGGAGAATATTCAGCCGAGATCCATGGGGCTTTGCATCCGTGGTGACAATATCGAGGCCCATCTAAAGGCTGCAGCTACAATCTACAAGGGGTAGGGGTAGGCAGGCTTGTGCAGTGCGACGCAGCTGCACCAAAGACGGTCGCAGGAAGCACGATGCTGGGACAAGAGGACTTTGACAGTCCGACGGTAACTGTCAAATCATGCACCGTCCATTTACTATGGCGCACACTTGGCATCTCCACAGCGGTCTGGTACTGCGGCCTGGGTGGCATTTCATCGGTGCTCGACGCCGAACCGAGGGCGAGCCAGCTGCGAACCAACCTGCGTCGGTGCTGACGCCTGCTTCAGGGAACATGAGCCGGCGGCAATATCCGCTCGTCAATCAGGCCCAAATGGGAGAAATACAAATACGATTTTCGAGGTGACAACTCTGTTGTCGAGATGGTGCATCTCCAGTCTCAGGATGATGAATGTTTAGTGGGCCGCTCAACCGTCGCATCTCACGGATGAACGTTATACTATTGTAGGCGCAACCTCGGCCTTATACCCCGATTTCCATGGTTTGTGACAACTGGACGCGCTTGTCGAGTCATTTTGACGCTCCTACTGGCCTAGTAGGCCCAGTGCTACATGGACCACCACGGCCCCATTTTCCAAACCTTTACCCCAATTTTATTTTATTTTATTGAAATGCGAAAAAAAATAATCATTTTCCTTTGCATTTTCCCACTCATGTCGCACATGAATTCATCGACTCGCCTCGTTCGTGTCCTGTTCATCTCGATGCCATGTCGATCTTTACTTTCTGGAATATGCGGTTACCAGCTGAAGCTAGAGGTCGCGTGCCGGCCCGAGGCTATTGACTTGTCTCATAAAAAAAAAATTGCGGCTCTGGAGGCGACACTCGAGTCGGAGCGGCCATTGCTGGGTCATTATTTGAACAACAAGTCTGGTAGGGGGGAAATTGATGCCCAAGGACACATTGGAGATGCTAATAAATGCATACGGCGGCTCAGTCAAGAGACAATCAAAGACGGGCGCCAAGGCTTCTGGAAAGGTAGCGAGGAGCAGGTGGAAGGCTTCGAAATGACGACTGGTGCTCATTTGGGGCCTGACGAAAACAGGGGTTGGGACGCACGTGGAAGGTGTTCGGTTCGCATGTGGCTGCTGCAGCCCGTCGTCGGAATTTGGTAGACAGCGAGTGGCCCAAAGAAAAGGATTGGCGCCCAAGATGACGGCAATTTGTCGATCCAGGCCACCACTGGCAGTCGGACTCGATGGCACGGCACGGAAGAGCAAATGGCGTCGCTGAGAATGGCCCGCGCCCTCGGGGTCGTGCAGCGAGGGCGAGGTCACCTGGGCCGACGCTGAGTTGGCCAGCCCGTGACACCAGGCATGTCTTGGGGAGCGCATTGGTCCAAATGCGTCGTGGAGGGCGCCAGCTGCCGACCCAAAGGGGGCGAGAGCGGCGCTGGCGTCCAAGTGACCGCCGACGTGGCAGCTCTGGCCCTGTTTCATGCCAGACCCCCCTCGTCGCCCCGGCCGCGCCAGCGACCATGAGCCTATGGCCGCTGTCATCAGCCCGATAGCCCCCGAGCCCTTTGTTCAGCACCACTAACGACATGCTGGAGCCTCACCGCCCTGGGCAAGCTCCTGTGGCCATGCCGATCCATGACGAGGGCTCATTACATTTTTGCTTCCTTTTTCTTCACACTGGCCGAGCACGGCCGGCCTCAAGTCATTTGCACGCAACGAGATTGGATGCAAACAAGACACCCCCTTGTGGCAGCCGACAAACGACAAGCCATGTGGCTGGTCATGCTGGGCCAAAGCACCTTGGGGGCTGCATGCTTGCGAGCTGGCCTCGACCAGTCGCCACAGGCAAACCGACAGCCATGATCAAAGCGCCCTCGGCTGCCCCAGACCCGCCCGGCACGTGCTCCTTACCCCAGACTCGCGTCGCCCCAGGACCGGAAAGGATTGTCAGCAATGCGCTGATGCCATGGCTGCTGTCCATTTTCGTCTGTTGGATAGGAGCTGCTCGGCGGATTGGGCACTGCGCCCGTTGCAAGTGTTGACGTGTACACGCCGATGCTGCCTGTCCGGGGTGTCAGAATAGGCAGGCAAACACAGCCATCACCTGCCCCTCAACGGGCCACAGTCTGGCCAATGGCTACCTCAGCTTGTGCAACCCCCGCAGACAGTGGCCTGGGACTGACGGCTGCTAGCTTGCCGGATGAGACCCCGGTCGACGCGGAACCCCTGAATAGCAGCTACCCAGAGCCATGGTAGGTAGCTTGGGCTCCCTCGGCCTGGGCAAATGTGCATTGTGAGCCATTTCCTTGCCATGTCAACCTCGAGCCGCTTCATTTTGTATGTGTTTGCTCTCAATCCCCTCAGCTCCCTAGACCCGGACATTGTTGCCCGACTCAGCACTCGGCCCCATGGCTCGGGCCTCGATTCCCTTGAGCTGGTGTTACCAGTGGCTGACGTGAACAAGCTAGGTCATGCGCGTGCCAGGAGTGCCATCAAGTCGTGCTGCCACCTCGAAATGCTTGGTGAAGTCATAGGTGTTCGCTATACGTAGACACATTGACACACGTTTTACATATACACAGAAGCACCGCATACATTGGTAAGACAGGGCAATGCCCATGTGTGCAGGGCTAGCATCAGTATAGCCGGCAGCACTACTCTCAGAGGTGTTGGATTCACCATCATGGAGAAATCGCCAACCATTGTGCTCTGTTGGCGAAGAAATCTGTCCAATGCACATGGCAGACGGGAGACAAGGCAAATCATCAAATCGGAACATCAGAAGTTCGCCTCGACGCCTCAATCGATTGGTCCCGCCAAGCTGTCGGCATCAAGTGGGCCGTTTCCTCTCGGCGCATTGCATTTCGAACCATGGGCAGGAGAGGGAAAACAAGCTTCGCTCCAGGCCGTGCCGTTAAAACAGTCGTGGCTCATGTTTGCGCTCAATGGTGATGCTACAAGCCGATCCGGGTACAGGCACAAGATGTCTCTTGACGCCACTCGGCAGATTTGCGCCCTCAGTGTCATGGCCTCGTCTCTTTACACACACTCTCTCTCTTTTTCTCTTCATCTCTCCTCTCTCCAAGATGGAAAGCGAGGGAGGGGTGTGCTGCAAGTTGCAGGCAGCCGCGCCTGATGGACGTTGCTCAAGAAGCAAACGCCGCCACGGGTAGTCCCTCTCCTGGAGCGCCAGGGCTACTGAGGGATGGACGGGAATATGCCGCGGGCGGACAAGCGACCTCGCATCGCATGCCCCTGCTGACTGCCGTCGGGAACGCGCTGCAAGCCCTGTACTTGGGCTCGTTTCTGCCCATTCCTTGTTGAATCTTTTCTCTTGCCATGTGGTTGAATGTTGTGCCACGACGCTGCAAACGGGGAGAAGCGACGGGCCCGCGCGCCTAGACGTGCCGTCTCTTGGAGGCCAAGCAGAGCGCGCTCCTTGTCGCTCTGACTAGAGGCCGACTATCCCCGTTGGGTGCCATTGCCTCAGCAGGGGGAGCCCTGTAGGGACGAGACATTTCCTCAACTCAGCACATGACGAGGTGTACAAAAACAATTTCGCTTGGTGCGCCCTCATTCAACTTGCTCAAGTCAGTCATATGAAGAGGGGGGGGACCGGCGATGCGAGGCCCTTTGGATGAGCTGTCTTTGTCTCGCATTACACTGACATGAATAGCTCGGCGGCCACGTACGCTCAAGGCTCAATGGTAAACTCGAGACGTCCACGGCTTTCCGCACAGGCTAATGCAGTGGGGAGCATTTGATCATGTTTTAGCCCCAGGACCAGTGAAGTCTTCCCGTAAAAGCCCTGCTGCCCCTAGCAAGCGAGCAGAGCAAACGCGGCTGCATTCTGCCATTGCAGCGCCAGCTAGGAGAAACAAAAATACAGTACAGGTCAAGACGTCTCTTCAAACCGGCGCTCGGCAGGCTATGCCGCGGCGGTGAGCAGTTTGGAGCATCCTTGTGCTACAGACAGCATCCTCTGTGATGTCGTCACGCCATCCTTTGTACATACATGTACATGCTGAGGGAAAAGGGCAAACGCAAAAAGGCTTTGATATGTTATGTACACACATCCATATGTACACATGTATGTCTGAGTCTTGGCCAAGTAGCGGTCGCTTTTTCCCCCTCCATTCCTCTCCCCCTCGTATATTTGCCGCCGCCACGGCGCAATCTACAGGCTTGAGCAAATTAGCTTAGCCCAGACGTCATGGTATCATGTTGATTGACCTTTGAAGCCCTTGTTTTGAGAAGCAAAGAGTCGTTGAGTTCACTAAAACAGGAAATAAAAAGTTGAAAATAACAAAGGACATGGGCTCGAGTAAATGTAAAAGAGAGCAAAGCAGAATTTATCACGATGCCTGATGATAAAGGAATAGTTGGGTACATGATGATGATGATAATGATAATAATAATAATACTACTAGTACTACTACTAGTAGTAGATGATGTGAGGCAAGACATGTAGTCACGCGCCTTGCTTGCGCTTGCACTTGCGGGACGGGACGGCGCGGCTCCGGTCATCCTTCCTTGATTGACGCCTCTTTTTGTGTTTTCAGTCTGTCTTTCTTTATTATTTCTGTTCCATGTTGGATTCAGCTAGGGGTGGTGTGTGCGAGTAAACTCATCACCGCTCAGCTCTCTCTCCTCTCTACTCCAGGTCATGACGCTACGCTGCTGTTTGGCCCTTACCCTTGCCCTGTCGGCGCCAGAATAGGCGTGCAGCCGGTTTCGACTAGTAAAAGGGGTGTCCATTCCATGGTTTTGTGTGTTTACAAGACCGGGGAATACACTTCTACACGGCAAGAATGCGTGTGGCGAGAAGGAGCCCTGACTTGTTTACTTTTTTCCCCCCCAAGAACTGACGAGGGATAAATTTGGTTTGCCTCTAATTTTTAAGATTGGCAAAAAAGCGCGTCGGTTTTTTTGGTTTTTTGTTTCTCAAAAATAAAGGTTAAATTGGCGCTTGGTTACGGATACTGATCCGGTAGATGAGCCATTGTTTTTTTTTTCCTTCTTAGCTCTTATTAAGTGTTTTATTTCGCACAGCTCGTTTAGACAATATTGCTTTTGATGTGGCTGCTTTGCTTCTTTTTCATTGAGTCTGGCGGGCTCACGCGCGAGTGCCACTAAGCGGGCCGGCCCTCAGTGCGTACTCAGTGTCTTGCGTATGACACATTTTTGGAGCCATGAGGCCCGATATGCACGTCACCGTTGTGTTATCGACGATGTGTCCTATATTTCGTATTTACTCAAGTGAATATAATTTTTCGAGATGATTTCGAGATCAATGAAAGAGATTCTAAACAAGTAATAAAGAATAGTCAGTTATTCATAAGACAATAGGGATTGAAAGTTCCCAATCTGGAAAACGTGAATAGCATAATTGGAATAGCAGTCAGTACTTCTTGATCATGATGCAATTGGGCTTGATGTATATTTGAAGAGGTTGCCTGTTTGACACGTGGACACCTTGGCTTAGCCCATGAGATTTTCTTGTTGATGTAAAGCGTCCGACTACGTGTAGCTATGGAGAAAGCTAAAGACCCCGCCCGCCTTTTACTCTGTTAGATTGAAGGCTGAATGTCGAAAAACTTGCTCGTTGAGGCGCATCGTCACCAGTTGATGAGCGGTATAGGGTAGGTATAGGGTAGGTAATCACTATAGGGGCAACGAGCTCGTCACGGGCTTCACCATGGCCATTCGGTCCAAGCTTCTCGTTTGTAGAGACATGCATCTGCAGCGCAGATGAAACACTGTGAAATCAGGTCGAGCAAGAGATGGAGAGAAGCATGTGCAGCCTCGGCTGGGCACCAAGCAAGGCGGCGCGCAGGACGAAGCTGGGGCAGAAAAGGCCAAGCGCGTCATGAGCAGGAAAATTAGATAACAGACAGAGCCATGCATATGCACCCAAGCAATCAGAGCTCGGCGGCATTGACGATGAGTTGCGTGTCATTTGGCATGGAGAAATAAAAACATGGTCAAAGCTGGGGTCATGTCCCAAAAGCTGATGCAAACGTCTTGGTGGCATGGTTTATTGGCAATGCCATGGGCATATACATATCTATCATCATGTGCTTGCTTGTAAAGCCTAGTCTGAGTTGCTCATTTACACAAGGACGAGTTGGCACGTATATACGTCTGTAACTTTGAGGGCCAAAAAAAAAATAATCCAAAATTTCAAAAAACAAAATCCAAAATTTCAAAGCTGCCGACTAGCGGGTCGGAGACGGCCTTGAATGGGGTAAAGATCCGGCGTCGGGAGATTTTGATGCCGTCGTCGGGTCCGAAGCTGTCGGGCAGACTGGGCAACACAAGCAGACAAAAAGGATTGGCATGTGACGGGCAGGGGATTGTGCCATTAGCATTTGTGGTCGTCAGCCGGGCTAAGAAAATTTTTGTTGAGGAGCGGCGACTTTCCACAGACAGGTTCCATCCAAGAAGTGACGAATCCGTATCAAATCTTAGTTTCATGGTGCGGGGAGAAGCTCAGCTTGAGCATCCAGGTGACCCAGTGCTCCGCCAGAGGGCTCAACAGCTAGCAGTCAGTGCCTAGGCTACCTACTACTAGTACTAACTACAACTACTAGTAGTAGGCAAGTGTGTACTAGTATGTAGGTACATTACATTAGTACTAGTAGTACCACTACTGTGTACTACTAGTTTACAGCAACCCCAGACGGAGCCCTAGCGCGCTATTTAGATTAGCGGCTCGCGGGTCCCCTACCTAGTGGAACCGGCGTCACTTGTCCCCAAAAAATACCCAACCTCGATGCAGCCCAGTCCACCTTAACCTTGTTCCTGATTCTTTTCACTGCTCCCTCGCCCTTTCTTGTTCTGCTGCTTTGAACCCGTCTCCCTGCTGCTCTCTCTGCGGCGGCTCTAGTCACCGCATACTGACATTTGCAGCAGCCTTGCCTTGATCGCCTTGTCGCGCCCTCAGCCAAAGGACCTCAGCCAAAGGACCCTCAGCCAAAGGACCCTTAGCCAGAGGACCCTCAGCCAAGGACAAGGCCATTCACCATGACCGACTACACGGTGGGCCTCATGCCCCTTACCCCAGTGCACAAGCCGCCCTACACAATTGAGGCTCCTGGCTATCAAAAGGTGCCGGGCGAGACGATTCCTCGTCGTCACCCCAGGGCCAAGAATGGCTTCCGCAATCGCCCAGCTGACAATATCCATACCGTCTTTGATATTGTGCGCAACAGTGCCCGTGTATACCCTAATCACCAGGCCATTGGCTCCCGCAGCCTTATCAAGCTCCACAAGGAAATGAAGAAGGTCAAGAAGAATGTGGATGGCCAAGTGCGCGAGGTGGACAAGGAATGGCAGTTTTTTGAGCTCTCGCCCTTTTCCTTTATAACCTACAAGGACTACGAGGCCATGGTTCTTGAGCTCGGCTCTGGTCTGCACAAACTAGGCCTCAATGCGCAAAACAAGCTCCATTTCTTCGCCACGACGAGGTATTTGCTGTTTTGTCCTGGCAATGCCCTCTATCTCCAGCGGCCTGGCTAATGCCCTTGTAGCAAGGCTTGGTTTGCCATGTCGCATGCATGCGCCTCTCAGTCTATCCCCATTGTCACTGCCTACGACACATTGGGCTCCGAAGGGGTCGAGCACTCGCTCGTCCAGACAAATGCCACGGTCATGTTTGTCGATCCTCACCTCCTCCACACCGCCGCCGGCCCCCTGAAAAACTCGTCGGTCAAGACAATCATTGTAAATGACGAGTGTGTATTTGCGGCTGGCGACGAGGTTGAAAAGTTCAAAAAGGACAATGCAGACTTGAATGTCATGACGTTTGAGGAGCTGCGCAAGCTGGGGAGCGCCAACATGGTTGACCCCCAGCCCGCAAAGCCCAGCGACCTCTACTGCATCATGTACACATCAGGCTCCACGGGCCTGCCCAAGGGTGCCTGCATCTCTCACGAGTCCCTTATCGCGGCAAGTATGTATTGCTCGTGACTCTGGCAGCCTAGCATGGCGGTGTGCTGACGGAAGCAACCAGTCGCGGGTCTTCACACCAATGTGGAAGAATGCGTCAGCGACAAGGAATGCGTCCTTGCCTATCTGCCGCTTGCGCACATCTTTGAGATGGCCCTCGAGAACCTGGTGCTCTTTATTGGAGGCACCCTCGGATACGGCAACCCCCGCACTCTGTCGGATATATCGGTCAAAAACTGTGCCGGCGACATGCGCGAGTTGCGGCCAACCGTCATGGTGGGCGTGCCGCAGGTGTGGGAGACGGTGCGCAAGGGCGTTGCCGCAAAGGTGGACTCTTCGGGGCCCTTGGTCCGCTCCCTTTTTTGGGGCGCCTTTTCCTACAAGGGCTTCATGACGCGCTACAAACTGCCCTTGGCCAATGTCTTTGACGGCATTGTCTTCAAGAAGGTGCGCGACATGACGGGAGGCCGCTTGCGCTTCACTATGAATGGAGCCAGCGGCATCTCGGACAGCACCAAGCACTTTCTTTCTCTCGTCTTGGCCCCCATGCTCGTCGGCTACGGCCTCACCGAGACGTGTGCCACTGGCGCCCTGGGCTGCCCCCTCGAGTATTCGCCCAACGCCATTGGGCCCATGGCGGCCTCGATTGACGTCAAGCTCGTATCCATGCCCGACATTGGCTACTCGGCAGACGCCAAGGTGCCCCAGGGCGAGATTTGGCTCAAGGGCATGCCCATCATGAAGGAATACTACAACAACCCCGAGGAGACGGCAGCGGCTCTGACCCCCGACGGCTGGTTCAGGACAGGCGACATTGGCGAGTTTGACGCCAACGGCCACTTGCGTGTCATTGACCGCGCCAAGAATCTCGTCAAGATGCAGGGCGGCGAGTACATTGCTCTGGAAAAGCTGGAAAGCGTCTACCGCGGCGCCCAGACGGTGGCCAATGTCATGGTGCACGCCGATGCCGACCACTCGCGGCCCATTGCCATCATAATGCCCAACGAAAAGGTGCTGGTGGACAAGGCGCGCGAGCTGGGCGTCGACGAACACGATATGCACCATGACGCCAAGGTGCGTGCTGCTGTGCTGCGCGACTTGCAGCAGGTGGCCAAGACGTCGGGTCTCTCGAGCATGGAGACGGTGTCTGGTGTCGTCATTACCGACGAGGAGTGGCTGCCTCCCTCGGTTAGTTGGGTTCTCTTTTTCCCTTTGTATCTCTCTCACACACTCTCTTTTTATATATATAAAAGGAAAACAAGCAGAGTCTTTGCTAACACATCTCGTCTCGCACGTTCCAGGGACTTGTTACGGCTACGCAAAAGCTTAACCGCAAGGTGATCCGCGAAAGGTTCAAGAAGGACATTGCCGCTTGCTTGAAGGAATTGTCGTGAAAGAGAGAGAAAGAGATGCCGTCCTCGGCTTGCGCTCTTTCTGTACAAGATAAAGGGGGCGATATCCGCGCTTGGCCTCCTCTCCTTGTGCAAGAAAAGAGAAGAATAATCGTGACTCAAGAGAGACTTTTGGTCGCTTGACGGGCCCCAACACCCGACTTGTAGTGTATAAGGAAAGGATCGTGTCGAGGCTGCGGCCATGGTTTGACGACTTTTGGCTGCTGGGGTTGGGAGAAGCAAAGTCTTGATGAGGGGGACGAGGTGATGGGTGGGGAGAATTGTTCTTCTCCTCTATTGTATTGGCGCTATTATTTGCTGTGCAGTAATGATGAGAGTGCGTTGGTGTATGTGAGTGAGCTTTTTGCAGTAGGAAAAGACGCCATATCGATATACTTGCACGAGTAAGCGATTCGAGAAACACTATTTGTATGTATCGCCCAAGGCGAAGATGCGGCGGCCAGCCCTAATTCAAGGCCAACTAGTCCCGCCTCTGGTCTCGAAATTTCATACAGAACACCTCGTCGAGTCAAGATCAAGGTGTCTCTTGTAGTTTTTTGCATCTTTGATACAAGACTTGCCTCGTCCATGGGCTTTCAAAATCTTGAGCTGGCGTTAAATATTTGTACTCTCCGAATATGGGTATTTATTATGCACAGAAGAGAGGGCAAAACATTGTGACGTTGATGAGGGAATAAAACTTTCCAAGACCAGTTTATCTTGGAGAGGGGAGAGTCAAGGTGACGTGTGAAGCAGCATTTCCCCCCCTCCTTCAAAAAAAAAAAATAGGAACAAGGAAAAGAAAAAAAGAAGCCCCAGACAGCCAAGACATGCTATTCCACTGCCTCGGGCTCGGCCGTGCCGTCAATGAGCTCCATAAAGATAAGGTAGGGCAGCAAGGGCCTGTTACTTTGCGTCTTGTCGCGCCAAATCTTGGCAGGCACCTCCCACTTCTGGAGGCGACGAATGGCGGCATCGTTGCACTCAACCCAGTCGCTCTCCTTGGGGCCAGGCAGCTTGTGCTTTTCGCGCACAAAGCTAATGTAATGGCCCTCTGAACGCGTTCCATAGTGCGAGACAACGGCAAAGGTGCGGTATACGGCTTTCCGGCCCCCCTGGGCGCCGTGGGCGCTCGACAGACACCAAGGGCCAAGGTCGAAGTTGTCCAGATCCCACGTCACTTCATTCTCGCCCTTGATGCTTTCGCCCAGGACACCACGCTCAATCGTAAGGCAGAGAATGGGAGGCAGTTGGCAGAAAAACGTCTCAAACTTGAGCTGGGCTCGTGGCTTGTTGCAAGTGTAGCACTTTTCTTGGTCGCGAGACTCTCGGAATAACTTGTTGAGATGTTTTGACAACATGTCACTGGACTCATTGAGCGCCTTGGTGTCCACGAAGCAAAGAATATCGACTGATGGCCCATGCCTCAGTTGGACATCTTTGGCTAAGCAGCCGGGTTCAAGACACGATATGATGCGGAGGGTGGACGAGTGTAGGTATTTGTCAGTAAAGGAATCGTTTTCCCTGCGATAATGCTCAGTCTCTTGCGTATAATAGGCCATGGGCGACGTGGTTGGAATCCACTGGGGTGGGTCCACTGCATCAACATTTCTGTTCCTGTTGGTCTCGCCATGCATGGCGCCAATAACGAAGCGGTAGAAGTCTCGAGCGTCTTGCTGCAGGTCTCCGCCCAGGTCCTCCAAGCCGTTGTACTTGGACACCTGCTTGCAGTATCGCTGCTCATGGTTAGTAGCGAGCTTGACAGGGCGCTCAAACACCACTTACCATGAAGGTCAGAGCCTCCATCTTCTCAAAGATGCGTGTGTTCATCCAATACATAAAGTTGGACAGGATGCGCATGGCAAGCTGAGGCTCGTCCATGGCATCACCTGGGCGTCTGGGAACCTTGGAATACGTGTTGCGCCAGGTGGAGTCGATGAGTTCTGAGCTGAAGCCCGGGGCGCCCAGCAGCGCCTGCAGCAGCGCGTTGATAAAGCAGCGGTTCTTCATATTGATCATGCCAGTGCGCAAGATGTCTCTAGACGGGGCCACGGTGGCCACAGTCGCCGCCAGGCCTCCGGCGCAGTCCGACGCAATGCCTGGGCGCGGGACAACAGGAGGCGGCGGCATGGGCATGAGTGAGGGCTGATCCGTCATGGACTGTGTGCGCCGCGCCGATGCCGCCACCTGGAGGTACTGTGCGCTGGTCCGGGGAAAGGCGGCGGGGCCGCCCTGCTCGCCGAGCGCCTTTCGCCACGACTTCATCTCCGAGTCTGGCAGCTTGCGCACGTTGTGGATGGGCGCTGACGTCGACGATGAGCGTTGAAGCCGCTGATTGACGGGCGTCGGCACCAGCCGTGTCTGGCCGTATTGCTCCATCCAAGCATTGATGCCTCCATTCAGCACGTGCATCTTTGGCTTCTTGTCCGTCGGGGCCGCCAAGTTGAGGGCGCGCAACAGGTTGTGCATGGCACACTCGTCAGTGTTTCGCGCGCGGCCGTGCCCTGGCCTGGTGTCCTGGTCGTAAATGATGATTCGCTCATAGTCATGGCGCTTCGCATAACGGGCCTGATCAGACGGGGGGCCAAGCACCAAGCTGGTGTGGATTTCTTCGGCAGACACCAAGTCGTCTCTCAGGATAACGCTGGGCTCGATGCATATAATATCGGGCCAGTCAAAATGGCCGTTTTCAAAAGCCAAGCGCGGCCGCAAGTCGATGAAGAGAATGTCTTGTCCATTGGCCATCCAGCCATGCACGTGCGTCACATGGCAAATGAGCGAGTCGGTCAGTCGTCCTTGAGGAGCCATGTTTGCAGCAGCCATGGGCGCAGACGCGACAGGCTTGCGCGGGGCCGTAATGCCCGGCATGACGGCGGCTGGGTAGCCACCAGACCGAGAATATGTCCGAGGTGGTTGCTGGGGGAGCAGGACTGGAAGCATGCCTTCAGCACCACCCTTGTTGGCAATGGTAGAATCAGCGGCCGGGATAAGGTAAGACTTGATGCGGATATCCTGACCAGGCGACGGCTGCGGTCCCTTGAGATTGGCCAGACGAGACGCCAGGTCGCCTCGGTCCGTTTTTTGCCCTGCCACAATCACGTTGCCATGAAGGGAGGCTGGCTTGGGCTGGACTGCCGGCTTCTCCCTTGCCGGCAAGAGAGGCGGTCGTGGCCTGGCGGCTGAGGACCGAGGCACAGAGGCCCGCACTCCAGACTGCCTGTTGTCGGCTATGATGTGACGCTTCATGGCATCGAAGGCGTCGCTATGTTTGTGGATTCGCTTGAGCATGTCGTCGTGGATGCGCCGAGTGCCATTGAGCTCCAACGTCCTCGTGGCTGGGAATTCCTTGTGGTCCACAATGAACTGGATGGCAATGACCGAGGCGCGGACAAAATCTCTGAGGGCCTCTGCCGGCCGATTCAGCGCCATGCTGATTTCGGCGCGTCGCAGCGCCGCATCCGCTTCCTCCAACAGCCTCTTGATGGACTGGTTGCGGTCGACATCGCTAGGCAGAGCAAGCAGGTCCTCGATGTGTGGCAGAGGAGGCGTCGGGGGGCTGTCACGGTTCCCGGCCATGGGGCGCGACTGGTCGCCGTGGACCTGAGTCATAATATATATGCCCTGGACCTTGGACTAGATGAGACGAGAGTAAATATAGCTACTTGTAGAAAAAGGCAAAAAAAAGAAAAAAAAAGGATGATACTGGCTCAAGGGCTGTATCTTCGTGGCCGTTGATAATGACAAGTCGTAAGAGTCGTAATCAGAGTCGTGCGTGTAATAGATAAATTGCCCCCCCGGTTCTGAGACGACTCGACGATTTGTAGATTGCCACCAAGAAGCGTCGAGACGAGTGCAACGGGCCACTCTGTCATGATTGGGCAGACGACTGCCCCCCCCAAGCCTCTGAATAGCAACCAAGGCGGACAAACAAGGCTCGTCGGAAGTGGGCGTTATCTATGTACTCTGTTGACGTATCGGCGTGGCGGCACCGTGCAGACTATTCCAGGCCGCTGTTTGTCGTGATAAAGGCGACATGGACCGGCTTTCAGGGCCGAGCCTGGCAGGCTTTGTCGTGGCGGTTGCGCTCTCAGTAGACGCTTGACGGCACAAAGGGCGTGCGACAATGGCGCGTCAGTCAAAGGGAAAAGAATGCTGGAGTCCAGGTCAGCACGTTTTGTCTAGCGTCCCAGTGCCCTGGACTAGCAGAGTTAAGTGCAGTGGCCTGGCGCGACGCTTTCTGCTCGCGTATCTACATACACGTACATACATGAATCTAAAACATGTATGTATATATGTGTATAAACTGAAATTACTAATACCGAATACAAGCATGTGCACACTAGCAGTACTACTAGTAGGTGCCTGTTCCAGCGCGCGCCTCGGCCCCGCCAAGCCTGCACAACCACGGCCAGCCAGTACTAGCAGTACCTGCAAAGTTGATGCAGACAACAACCACTAGTACTAGGAATCAACTCCAAGGACAGAGCATCAAGGCAAAAGACGCCCACAATGTCCACCAAACGCCATTCCATCCTCCCTGCCCTTGATCGCAGTGGTCCCAAGCCGCCCGTGCATTTCTCGTCGTCGCTCACCATATCAGACAATGCCCTCCTCCAAGGCACTCACTCCATCACAGTCCAGTCCGAGACTGTCATCCACCCGCGCTGCAAGCTCGAGTCCAATCTAGGCAGTATCCTCATTGGGAGACGCTGCATTATCGCTGAGCGCGCCCATGTTGGCGCTCGACCTGCGAACCAAGAGGCTGCTCAGCCCGGCGGTGTCGTTGTGGGCGACTATGTTGTTGTTGACGCTGCTTGCGTCATTGAAGCCGGCGATACTCAAGTTGGAGAAGGAACCAATATCCAGGTGGGCAGCAGGATTGGAAGTGGAGCCAAGATTGGCAAGGTAGGCAGTCCGCCTGTGTGGCTCGGCTTTTACTCAGACACTGACCTGGAGCCGCCAGCATTGCACCATTTCACCAAAGTCGGTAGTCGCTCCAGGCCAGGTGCTGCCTGATTTTACCACGGTCTACTCGAATGGTCTGCAGCGAAGGGACAAGCGCGACATTTGCGAATTGCACAAGCTTGGTCTGGTGAAGCAGCTCGGAGTGTTGCGCAAGCTCATTGCTAGCAACCCCGAAAAGTTTAAGCAATGAAAAGTTGAGCAATCAAGCCAAGCCATGAATACGCCATGCGCCAGTCCAACTCACATGACACGACTATTGTACAAGTATTTACATGTCTAGTGCGTCATGGATTCCTCAAACAGCTTCCGCAACTGTTCCTTCTCTAGCTGCAGCTCCTTGGAAAGGCCAGGCGCGAGCATTAATACGCGCTCCTGCGGAATAGTGCCATCAACCAATGCATCGATGTTGTCTGCCTTGAAGCCGAGGTCTTGGAGCCCCTTGGGCTGGTCACCAAGTCCGGCAAGGAACTTTGTCAGTGCTTCACCCAAGACTTCACCCGCACTCTCCTTTTTCACATTGGACACGTCTACGCCAAACGCCTCAGCTGCCTGTAGGTGGCGCTCCGGGTTGGATGCGGCCGTGAAGCGGAATACAGCAGGTGCTGTGACGGCAACAGAGACTCCGTGGGGAATAATGGGGGTTGAAACAGCGTATCCCGAGTGCTTGTATCCCGGATTTTGTCCCGAAATGGGGTAAGACATGCCTACAGCCTCGCCAGGTTAGGCTTGCATTCATAATGAGCAGAGTGACAGTGACAGGGACGAACCGTGGCATAAATGAACGCCTGCATTACCAAAGCCGATTCCGGCAAGAGTTGACGCAAGAAGCATTTGTGTTTGCGCCTCAAAATCCTCGGGGTCACGAATGGCGCGGGGCAGGTACTTGACAGTGCTTTTGAGCGCGTGCAGAGAAAAAATGTCGGAGATGGGGTTGGCGCCCTGATATGCCGGCCGAAGAATGGGGTTGGTGGGCCGGGGCGTGCGCTCGTTGTAGGGAATGGCGGTCCAAGACTCGAGTGAGTGACAGAGGACATCGAGACCAGAGCTAGCCTTGACTGCTGCGGGCATGGTTCTCGTGTTGATAGGATCGCAGATGCCCAGGGTGGGTTTGAGGTTTCGGTGAGCAACACCAGTCTTTGCGCGTTTGGAAACGAGGTCGAAGATGGCAGTGCCGGTTGTCTCGCTGCCGGTGCCAGCCGTTGTTGGCACGGCTATGAGGGGCTTGAGGGGCTTGTCGACCGGACGGCCCTTGCCCAGAGGCGCATTGACAAAGTCGAGGAGAGGGGCATCGGGATAGGCGGCATAGAGGTTCATAAGCTTGGCTGTGTCGATGACAGAGCCGCCGCCGACGGCGACAAAGACATCGGGCATGTGTGACCGCGACCAGTCAATGGCGTCTTGGATGCTGGGCCTTGTCAGCCAATGACGCGGCAAGGATGTCAAGTACGCACGAGCTGTCCTTGGGCTCGACCCTGACGTTGGAAAAGACCTGGAAGCTGATTGCTTGGCGAGATAGCCCGTGTCGGACCTGCTCCATTGCGTCGAGTTTGTCGACGGTAGCATCGGTAACGACGGCGACTTTGCGGGCGCCGAGATTCTTCAAGTCCATTCCAATCTCGTGGGTGACTCCCGGCCCAAAGCGAATGGACGAGGCTGCCATTTCAAAGGCGTATTCCGTGGGCTGGCCTCCAAGAGGCGTGGCAAAGTGGCGGCGGCCGGCTTGGCCCACATGGGCAATGATGCTCGGTGGCGCCTGATGGTAGCCGGGGTTGCAGTGGCATGGGCATGATGGCGGATGGGTGAACTGCACCGTACGAAGCAGGCTGGAGGCGCGCGTGGCGGCCTTGGAGGCGTACCACAGTTAACCTGGATCCCATGTCTATCAGGGCAGGGCTGAGACACAAGAGCAGTGACGACGTGTTGGGTGCGCTTGTACTCGGACTCACACTGGGAACGACTCTGATTGGTGCTACCATGATGGACTGTAGCTTGTGGACAGCAAGTTGACTCAATTCCTACCCAGATGTCGCGACCTTGTTTGCAGTGCTGGCTGCCAGGAGGAGCGAAGCTAGAGCCCGCGGGCTCCCGTCTACCTCGGGTATTCAGCGCGCCACTAACCGGTAGAGACACTGGCAAAAGCGGGGACTACAGCTTCGGTATTGTTCCGAGGGGCCAAGCATAGCCAAGCCTGGGGTGCAAGCCATGGCATCTGCAGCGGGGCCAAGTATATATACAGTACATACACGAAGGGGAAGACTTGCTGCTACTTTGCAGTAAGAGAGAGGTAGTAGCAGTGCTAGTAGCAGTAATGATTTGTAGCAGTAATAATTTGCAGCAGTAATTACTACTAGTATAGTAGTAGTAGTAGTAGTAGTAGTAGTAGTAGTAGTAGTAGTAGTAGTAGTAGTAGTAGCAGTAGTAGTAGTAGTAGTAGCAGTAGTAGTAGTAGTAGTAGTAGCAGTAGTAGTAGTAGTATCGTAGGAGTAGTAGTAGAGTATCATGTGCGTGAGCCCAGATGTAATTGTCCAACATCTACTAATACTACTACTACTACTACTAGTAGTAGTACCTACGACATACGAGCCAACATGGAAAAGCTTCTAGCTGGACCCGCGGGGCTTCGGCACCAGAACAGACAGTGCCCCCACATTGTTGCCGTCGAGGCTGCTGCTTCTCTGCCCGCTGTCTGGTTTCACGACTCAGGTTTCAAGACGTAACAGGAATGCTCCAAGGAACGTACTGTGAGAAATTGCTGCCATGGTGACACGTTTTACCAGGCGGAATAATAAGTCGTGCCCCAGGCCCAAGCTAATCTAATCATTGCCCAGCCAAGACGGCTCGCGAGGCATGACTTGCGTGATTGCTGCTAGCCTGGGGTAATGGGTATTTTTTTTTTTCTCGGATGCTTGTCGGAAGTCGTGCAGCATGGATAAATGGAGCTCGTGACGGCCCTCTGGGTAGTATTAAAGGGCAGTGGGACTGCAAGTAAAGTGTGCCACTTAGCAGCGTTGATCTCGTCATTGACGGCGCACCCTCTCAGTCGTAAGGAAACCACTAGAGCAGTCCAGGCATGTCCAAGCAATCATTGTCGGGACGCGGCCGCATCCGCCATGTGCTTCCAACGCTGTATCTGGGCAGGTGGAATCCTGGACGCCTCAATTCCATCACCGATGTGCCTGGAGTGCTGGTGGACACGCAGTCGATCCAGCCCGACCAAAGCGTCAACACTGGCGTCACAACGATTCTGCCGCGGCGCGACTGGTTTGAGTCGTCGTCGTTTGCCGGCGTCTTCCGCTTCAATGGCTGCGGCGAGATGACGGGGGCTCACTGGATCAACGAGGCGGGCGTCTTGTGCTCGCCCATTGTCATTACAGGCACGCCGTCGGTGGGCGAGGGCTATCGCGGCATCACGCAATACTTTTACAACAACCATGGCCAAGAGGCGGGCGTGGATCTCTTCATGTTTCCGCTCGTGGCTGAGACGTACGATGGCTACCTGAGCGACCCGACGCGCTTTGCTGTCACGCCCCAACATGTCATGGACGGCATCAAGAATGCGTCGGCGGAGCGAGTGGCCGAGGGCAACACGGGCGGCGGCACTGGCATGATTTGCCATCGCTTCAAGGGCGGCACGGGGTCGAGCAGCCGCTTAGTGCCTGGCTACGACAGCCAAGGGAACCAGACGACGTACACGGTGGGCGTGCTCGTCCAGGCCAACTACGGCATGGCTGATACACTGCACATAGGCGGCGTCCCCGTCGGTCACTTGATGGCGGATAAGGCGCCGACCGAGAAGCCGGCTGTAGCCCCTGGCCCCGAGCCGCGCAAGGACGGCAGCATCATCATCATTGTCGCCACCGACGCCCCGTTACTGCCCATCCAGCTGCAGCGGCTGGCACGCCGCGCCACCGTGGGCCTGGCCAAGGTGGGCGGCTACGGCCACAACAACTCGGGCGACATCTTTCTCGCCTTCTCCACGGGCAACAAGGTGCCCTTCCAGATCATGTCCTCGGGGGCCGATGCCGACGCACCCAAGCTCGACCACCCGGTGCCGCGCGACGTCCGCATGACGGACAATGACTCCATCAATGGCCTGTTTGAGGCGGCGGGCGATGCAACCGAGGAGGCCATTTACAATGCGCTGTGCATGGCCGAGACAATGACGGGCTTCAAGGACCGCAAGGTTGAGGCGCTGGACCTGGATCTGGTGAGACAGCTGGTTGAGCAACGCATCTAGAGGAGCATATCCATAGCAACAGGAAATTAAGAAGACAGCGCAGCCTTGCAAGAGACTTTTTTTTTTTTGCTGCATAAAAAGGGAATGCAATTGATTTTTTTTTTTGGAGGGAGAGAGAGAGGGGGGGCAAGCTCTCTTCACCACCAATAGAGGGCGTTTTGGGCGTTTTCATGAGGCATGTACCGCTGCTAGTATTAGTAGTGACTACTAGTAGTAGTAGTAGTTAGTGGTACTACCAGAGCACTACCTTCTGTAGTACTAGCCGGGCAAGTCATCTCGCTCGCTACCTAGAAACAAAATCAGCTCGCAAGTAGGTTGAAAGGACGCTTCTCATCCTCCTCCCTCGCTGCTCACCAGCTCGACAGCACCATCCGCCTCGCTCCGCCAAGACACCCCGTGGTGATGCCCCCTCGCGCGCGCTGTCCATGATTGCCTCTGGCCCAACGCAGCAGACATGGACCGCGCGGGGGCCTTGCGGGCTGAACGCTTCGAGGACGAGAAGCGCCGCATCATTGACAGTTGCTTTTCCAAAAAGGATGGCGACGGCGCGCGTAAGCCTCTTTCAAGGGACGCGCTGGGCGAGGCTAACGAGGGCCAGTGCTTGAGACATACATCACGCACATCCGCATCACCGAGTTCTCGTCGCATCCATCATCGCCTCCGCCGCCCCAGGCTCGCACGCCCGAGACGCAGAAGCCACGAGTCATCATTGTCGCGGTGCGCCGCTCTGGCCGCGTGCGCATGCACAAGTCCAAGGAGAACCAGAGCGGCACCTTTTCGATTGGAAAAACGTGGAATCTCGACGACTTGTCCCACATCGAGGCCTTTACCGGCCCTACCGTCAGCGCCGACTATCGAGAATGGGGCGCCGACACGGGCTTTATTGTGACGCTGGGCAAGCCCTACTACTGGCAGGCCCAGACAGACAAGGAAAAAAAGTTTTTTGTCGCCAGCCTCGTCAAGATCTACGCCAAGTACACCAGCGGCAAGGTGCCTGAGCTGTCGGGCTTTGACCCCAAGGAGCTCGACCAGGTGCTCGGCGCCGGCAGACGCCACGCATCGCGGCCCACCACTGCTGCCGAACAGTCTCCCGTCGCCTCATCGTCACGGTCCCCTGCTGCACTGCCCGCCTCCCAGCCCATGGGCTCGCTGCCGCCACCGTCAAGCTCGCCTGAGCCGCGCTTCCAGAAATCGCCCCCCGTGCGCCCTCCCATGGCCACAGCCGCCTCTCCGGCCGCCAGCTTCGACTCGGGCGCCTCGTCGAGGGATGTGCGACAAGGCATGCCCAGATGGAACGCCAATAACAAGAGCCAAGACTCGGTGGCCAATTCCATGTCGAGGAGCGATGAAGCATCCAGCATTCCGCCCCGCTCGCGCAATGGCATGGCCGGGCCGGGCGCCTTTGGCCGCTTTGCCGACGCCCGAGAAGCGCTGCCAGAGTCGCCCCAAGAGCCACCGCTTCCGCCCCCTCATTTACAGGCTGAAGAGCGCCCGCCGCCCGAGAGACGGAGACCGCCCATGGACCCCTCGCGTCCTCTGGATCGCGATGTGGTGCCCCCACCCCTCATGAGCTCGGGTGGGAAAAGAGACCTTGTTGTGCCACCCCCACGAAGCACCGATCGAACCCCCCCGCATGCAGAACCAGGCACCACGGTTCCTGGTTCCTTGCGCGCACGCCAAGTTCCACCCCCAGCGCTACCATCCCTGGCCACATCTGCCGACCCCGAAGCTCGACAGCCCGAAGCGGCATCTGCAACAAAATCAAATGCCTCTCAGCCATCCACGCCTGCTATTGAAATGACGAGTCCCCTAGAGACTGCCGCCGACGATGCATCAGAGCGCCCTGGACTTGGCCCCATGATCAAGGCCAAGCGATCAAAAGGCGACATTGCTGGTGCTCTCTGGAAGGCTGCTTCTGCCGCTACCGCCTTTCGCCCCCGCCCCGGTGGCGCAGGAGAACGTCTACGCCAGGCAAAGGCCAAGACGGCCGAGGGGCCCGATGGCATTACAAGCGTCGTTCCTGCGCCACCACGCCCGGTATCTCGCGATACGCGACCCTTGACACCTGAGCTTTCCAAGGCGGCCGACAGTGGCGTCTCGGCAGCAGCGCCGGTGCCCGAGGTCCAGCCTCCTGCGTCGGAAGCGATTGAAAAGGGCAAAAAGGAGGAGCCAGCCAAGGAAGACCCACGGCCGTCGGTGGTTCGGGGCAACGACATCAAGTATCTACAGTCTCTTGGCATCGACGCCAAAGTGCTCGACGACCGAAGCGAAGAGTTTGGTAAATGGCTCGACTATCTGAGCTGGCTTCCCGGCGAGCAGATGCGAGCGCAGACCATGGATGACGTCAAGGCGGAGCTCGACCGCGAGATCAATAGAGCACAGGCCGGTGGCTGGCTGGCTCGATTTCAAGAGCAAGATGAACGTGTCGACGCCATCAAACAGGGGCTTGACATGGCCATGGCCGAGTGTGATGAAATGGACAATTTACTCACGCTATACTCTGTCGAGCTTTGTGTATGTAGGGTCCTTGCCTTGTTTCCCCTCTCCTCTCTCTCTCTCTCTCTTCTCTCCTGCTCCTCCTCTCCTGCTCCTC
>NJET01000012.1:10688-52267 GCA_002591415.1 Ophiocordyceps australis | reverse complement strand
GGAAAGGGGGAAAGGGGGATTTGCCCACAACAGGAAAGCTTCAAATGAGAAAGAGAAAAGGCTAGCTTCATAGGCTAGAATCATCTATGTCTCTTTTTTTTGTGTTTTTGTTTCTGTCCTTGCTTCCTTTTTTTTCGGTTGATCTTTTCCCTAGAAGGTTGCTTGTGAATCCTTCACATCCTCTCCCAGGTG
The DNA here is from genome assembly GCA_002591415.1 of Ophiocordyceps australis. Taxonomy (NCBI): domain Eukaryota; kingdom Fungi; phylum Ascomycota; class Sordariomycetes; order Hypocreales; family Ophiocordycipitaceae; genus Ophiocordyceps; species Ophiocordyceps australis. The sequence continues at coordinate 52,075 of NJET01000012.1, read as the reverse complement.
GGACAGGAAAAAGAGGGGAGCCTTCAGCTAGAGGCATTTCTGCGTCCCACAGAGGTCCATGTTGTTGTTTTTCTTTTCGAATTGTGTACCAAAGAAGAAGATAATTAAGCAATGCCCATCCCTCGTTCTCTCTTCCAATCACCTCGATCCACGTGAGCCACTTTCCTCTTAGCCCACGTCACCAACTCGCTACGCATCTCGCTAGCCTTCGCTATGCCATTGTGCATTAGGCTCACGACAGGTGAAAGGCCCCCTGGCCCTCCTTCATTGCTGTAAAGAGCTGCTTCTTCATGGCTTCGACAGTGCTATAATCTGGCAGCTTGAGGTAGTTGACGCACGTCATAACGCTCGGCAGGTAATCATCGGATACATATGGAGCTTCACTGGGTTTACACACAACCGTAAACATTGGCGTAAGGCTCCGGAAACCTGCGTCTTCATCAGCACATGGAACAAGCGCCACAACTACCAGGCCATCAAGACGTACCTCCAATTGGAAGCCTTGGGCTGCCCGTGGTAAACTGTAAAAAGTCGCGCCGTTGTTGTGCGTCGAACTCGCTCATCGTCTGTAGCAGGTGCTTCACACTGCGGCTATCCATGTTGTAGCCGTGGTCGGCCTTGATGGAGTCGGTGAGAGCTACAATTTTACGTTAGCATTGCAGTCACGCCTTGTCTGCTTGTACCTCATCTGCACTTACTCTCCAGAGACCAGTCCTCATGCACTCTGCCAAAAAGGCTGACCAATTCGTCGGGAGTAAAAGCACTTAGAGCAGAGTAGGGAAAGACTTGCGAGAAGCCCTGGCGAAAAGCATCCACCTGACGGCGCACGCCGCTTCCAAGAGACATATCAATCACCTTGTCGAGATAGGCGTCCACGTTTTCAATCGTGACGCGCTTATGTGATCCATTGGCCTCGAGCTCAATGTTGGGATAGCCAGGAAGGGTAAAGTCGAGACACAGATCCTCGAGTCGCACATCGTCGACAACCAAGTTTGACGTGTCAGCCACCTTTTGCGCTGCCGACCGGTTCGGATCCTCGTCAATTGCCCTCTTTGCCAATGAAAACCTCTTGATGGCCTTGAGCGAGCGTGCAAGCCCATAGTCAATCATCTTGACAGCGCCCAGAGACGGCTTGACGCCAGTCGATGGCCCGTCGCCAATGCGGAAGAAGATGGGGTTAAAGTGAATGTCAATGATGCGTGAGTCAATCATGGATCGCGCCACAAACTTGCCGAGCATCTTGAAGAGGTGCAGAATGCGTTCTCCGTTGGGCGACGCCACTTCTTCTTGGCTTAGTGGCCGCGGAAACAACCCAGTTGCGCCCGACACAAACTCGTCTGCTCCGACAGAGTCCACCTCGCGCCAGAGCTTGAGCTTCTTCTTGGAAAATTCCTTGGACACCGTCGAGTAGAACTCGAGCGTCGGCCCGAGCCCAGTGCCCACCTCTTCAAAGTATTCCACCTCGAGAATGCTCTGCGATGCGCCGTAAAGATCCATGACTTTCAAGGCCGACTCTAGTATCTTAGTCCGCGAAATGCGCACCTTTTGTCGCTGCAAACGGCCGAGGAAGGGCCGATCATTGTTGCGGTCACGCCGGTTGTCTTCTGCCGATTGAGCATTCTGCCACCGAGCCATCGATCGGGCATATCCAAACGATGTCGACTGGAGAAAGAGATGGCGCGTTTCAAAGGGGAACAGAAAGGGGAACAAGCGAGCCAAATCCTCTGACCAGCTTGGCAGACACGAGCTTGCTACAATAAGGGGCTCCTCGAGCTGGCGGTTCAGCTTGGCAGTCAACTTGGTATTGACAAACTGTGACGGCGGCTCCACGTTGAGGCTCGACGGTCCGCTGCGATTCTCGGCTACGACATCTTCGATGTTGGCGTTGAGCTCGTGCAAGATGTTGAGAAGACGCAGAATAAAGGCAGTCGTGGGGTTCTTGGCCAACGAGGCCGGGATTCCGTCGCTCTCCGTCTCAGTATCGGCTTCGGCATTGGTGCCAAAAGACAGTGACTCGGCTGCTGGCGGCGGTCCAGGTACTCGTCGAAACTTGATGGAATGCGTGGCAGACCAGATGCTGCGACTAAAAAAATCGACGGATGACGTCGATGTCGACGTGTGCACGGCGCGATATATCGTTGTTTCATTGGCTATGACTTTTCCATTCAAACTGAATTCGATATGCCAGTCCTGGGGTTGTGCTTGTAGCGCCGAGGCATACGACATGGGTGGCGGTCGAGGCGTCGCCGTCGACGTTGAGCTTGGAGGCGTTGGAGTCGAAGATCCAGCCATGGAACCAAAAATGCTCCTGCGGCTGGCACCCGCTCGTGACGAGGTGCCAGAGTTGGATGGCGTGGCAACTCGGGTGCCGTCGTCCTTGCGCGCCGTAATTTTGCCGCCAGTAGCAACTTCAAGGTTGACGGCTGAAGGTTCATTAGGCGTCTCATCGTCGTCGTCCATGTTCTCGTCAAGCGCGCCAACAATAGCGTCCAGAGCACTTGCTTCGGCCTCGTCATCATCCTCATCCGAGAGCTGCTTTTCGTCGGCGCACTCCAGAGTGTTCTGGGGACCATCTTCCTCCGCCATTGGAGGTCGCGGCGGTAGCGGGGCTTCTTCAGAGGCGGCATGACGTCTCGATGACCGCCGTAGAGCCCCTTTGCCGCGAGACGGCCCAGCAGACTGGTCTCCAGTAGCCGCTTGGCCTTGTGGGAGAGACTTGTTCTTGTGCCGGCGTCCAGACTTTGCCCCAGCCCACGATGCTGAGCCCGACGACGCTGAACCGACCGGTGGAGGCGGTGGCGGGGGAAGAACGTCAGGAGGCGGTGCTCCGCTGCCAAAAGGCGACCTTTCCGCCAGACGAGCCGCGGCTGCCGTTGCATTGCTCATGGGAAGGCCTCCCGCACCAGAAATGGCGGCAAAGGCTCGGGCCAAGCCATCTCTTCGCGAACTGTGATGAGACGATCGACTCCCCATGCTGAGACGCGGTCTCAAGTAGTCGTCGAGAGACTTGAATGTTGAAATGGCGTGAATGGACACCATGATGTTTCTATAACCTCTGGGCACACTCGACTCGTCCTCGGCAACTAGGCGAAGGCGGATTTGCTTGCCTAGCATTGATGCAGGGCTGCTACGGTTTCCATCAAAAGAGTTGTGATGTACTGTGATAACCTCGAAATGCTCAGACCTACTGAGCAAGTCTTGCAGTTTGTGAATCATCACGCTGAATGGAGTCGCAGGTGACTCTGCCGTGGCTGTCTTGGGCCGAGCCCTCAGTGTTTGACCCATAAACACCTCGAGGAAGATCGACTGTGCTGCGCGTGCAAGTTCCTCATCGGGATTGCTGAAAATGTCGAGCAGAGTGCGTACAAGTCCAGATGCGAGCAGCTCGGCGCTCGTGACGCTCTCGAGCGGATCCGTATCAAAAAAGGACGCCAGCTTCATGAAGAGCTCTTTTCCTTTCCACGGCCCGACATTGACTGAAGTTCGTTGTAAATAAAAGACGTGCAGCTCTTCGGCCAAATTGGATAGTGCCTGGAGGATGGCCGCTGCCTTGTCCTTCATCTCTTGGCCGTGGCCCTTGCCATCGTGAGCATCGAGAAATCTCTTTGCTACTTGACTAATGCGTAGCTTTAGAGATCGAGAATCCGACATGTAAGAATAAGACGGCATGTCGAGCGACATGGTGGATCCTCTAGAGCTAACGGGAGACATGTCCTCTGGCATCGCATCGTGCTCATGATCCCCATTCTCATCATCGTCATCATCATCGTCGTCGTCCCCCTCGCCATCGTCATCAATCGAGCCCTCTTGATCGTGGTCTCTGTCATTATCATGTTGAACAGCCTCTTCGCCATCCAAGTCGCCGCCAATGGATCTGCCCTCCTTATCGCTGTTTCCGCTTTTGGCCTCTTGAGGTTGAGCAATTACTTCCTCTTCCGCGGCAAGTTTTTCAATCTCATAAATCACGCCCTCACGGTAGAGCTGGTAGCGATAGATGTGGTCCAGACGGCTTGACAAGAGCTCCGTGGCCTGCAACCCCAGCATGACCAGGGACGGATGATCCCTCTGAGATAGAATAGATGCGAGGAATGAGGCATAGGGCACTGGCACCAAGGCTTCGGCAAGTATGTCCTGGTCAAGATTGGATAGCATCTTGAGCTGGGCAGTCAGTACCTTTTGGCGCACGCTCAAGTTGACGGTGCTTGAGAAGGCGTCCGTCAAGGTTGGAAAGATGATGAGCGCGAAACGGCGAACCTCCTCCTTGCAGCCTTCCAGAAGCTCAATTCGCCTGTCGCCATGTGTGTGGCGACTCCTTCCACCAGAAGAAGAGGGAGTAATGGGCTCTGATGAGGCCTGGGCATCAACAGGTGTGTCGCCAAATGGCACGTCCATGTTGCGTGGGAGGTTTGGGAGCAACTCGCAAATTACATTGAGCGCCTCAATAATCTGCTCGCGAGGACGATGGATAAGGGCTTGCATGACCACGACACTGTCAAGCTTCGAGGCCACGTCCTCGGTTCCGCTGGGAGGAGACACGCCAGTCAAAATCTGGTACAGGGTCTCGACAACATTGAGTTTAAAAAGTTCGGCCGAAAGACGGGGGCTTGCACGGGCCGTAAAGGCCAGGACGCGAAGGAACTGAGTGTGAATGTTGGATCCAATCAAGTTTGTGGTGCCCGGGACGAGAAGTCGCAAGACTGCACGCAAAATATCCACGCTAACCAGATCCTCGAGCTTGGCCGACTGGTACTTGAAGCTCTCCACTATACGGGACACGCAGAGCGAGGCTTGCTCAACAACACGCTGGTCGCTGCTGGCGAGTACATTGAGTAGTATAGGCATAACCTCTTTGACAACGGAGAAGGAGTCATCCGGAATATTGCGGCAGCAGTTGGCGGCCGTGGTGACGGCGGTGCGTTGGGTGCTTGTGGCAAAAAAGTCGAGATACGAGAGACAGGCCGTGAGCCCTCCTTCGCGAACTATACTCGCTGGATACTCGGCAGATATTTTTTCAAGCGTGCTGAGCGCCTGCTCGGCGAGATCAATAAACGAAATCTCAAGCAGTTTCTGGCATAAAACGGGAACCGCGTTGCCATACACCACATTGGCGACGCTGGCAGGCAGCGCCTCCATCAAGTTTGCCAGGCAGCGGCAGGCCAGGAGCATGACCTCGGGGCTTTCTTCGCGGTTCATGAGAACAACCAGTTCCTTCACATAGGCGTCTGAGGAGAAATGCCCGGCCAGATTATCCTCATTGGATACTAGGAGAATTTCAGACAATTCTTGCAAGGCAATGACCTGGAGTGAGAGATCCTCAGACCGCAGATTGTTGAGAATGTGGCGAAGACGCCCGGCCATGCTGGCCATCATTCCAGTCAGCGCTCGCAGAGTACTTGACAAACCAGACGAGGAGCCGCCAAAGCCGCCAAATGGGTCGTCATCGTCATCGTTGCCATCGTAACGGCCACGCTCCTCGTCATCAGCACCGGCGTCTTCATCGCCTTCGTCATGATCATCACTATTGTCGCCAGTATAATGGTCAGCCGGCGGCGGAGGCGGAGGGGGTCCCGGTTCATTATTCTCGTCGGTACCGCTCATAGTAGTATCCTGATTATCAACCATTGTTGTACTTCGCCTAGGTCTACGTGAGGCAAGAGTTGGAGCAGAAGGTGTACTCGAGCCTGAAATTGTGTCAGCCCGGGATCGGCAGGTGGACTGAGACAAGAAGGGAAGAAGCAAAGTTGATTTATGTACCTTGTGTAGCAGAAGCTGACTGTTTTTTGCTTCGGCTGCTTGACTTTCTACTGCTCGAAGCAGTCGTCTGAGCTGGGATATGGGTGTTTTCAGAGCCACCTGGGGGGCCGGGCAGGCCACTGCTGCAGATGGATTAGCACGCACGTCGTCTGGAAACATGCATCTATTGGCATGGGCTCAGAATGGCAGGAAAACATACTCGGGAGGGTCCATATCAGCGGGATTTTTCCCCTTTCGCCGTGGCCTGGTAGCCAAAGGGGCGGTAGAAGGAGGCGGGGCAGCCGACGGGGTAGGTTCGGGGATCTTTTGTCTCTTGGACCGTCGACCCGCGGACGAGGCAGAGAGTTGTGCCGGCGGGCTCGCCTTGTCGGCCTTGCGCTTCTTTGAACGTGGAGGAGAAGTGGTCGATGGGGAGGCGAGGGTAGAGGCAGAGGCGGGAGATGCAGCCGATGTGCCGGGAGCTTGAGCAGCCTGGCTCGCAGCTTGGCGGGCTGAAGACCTGGTTATTCTGGAAGACATGAGTGACTTGAGTGACGCAGACAAGGCAAATCAAATAAAAAAAAAGCGAATGACGGCATAATCTGCAATCAAAACAAAAGTGGAGGGTTGGCGAGATGCAACAAGGGCTAGCCCGAGTTTGTTGCCCTGCAAGGCGTCGAAGCGGCAGGAGCGCTGTAATAGGAGGGATTGAGGAGACAAGTCTCTGGCACAGCAGATTGCATACAGGGCCTGAAAAGGGCAGGGAAGGCTAGGGATGAGGCTGGGGAGCAGGTGCAACAAGGCGGTGGCCAGGCGCTCAGTGAAGCATGAGTGTCGACAAAGACGGAGGTAGGTAATGGATGCCGGCTGGCGCTGGGCAACAGCCAGTCGAGGCCAAGTCACTGTCGCGGCGTGTGCAGTGGTGGAGCTGGTTAATCAGGAGCCACAACGACCCTCGGGCCAGACCGCTCCTGTTTGGCTGGCGGCGACGGCGGGAGAAGGAGGGAAGCGGGCGGAACGATGGGACGGGAGCACTGCTCCCGGCGGCCGTGTGATGCTGCAGAGGCGGATGAAGGAGAGGCAGAAAGGATGATGATGGGGGGAATGCGATTCGAGATGCACGAGACTAAGTTGAGGAAAGCATCCATCCCCATCAAGGGTCCAACGACGCTCCTTCCACACAAGACAAGGGAGAGGACTGCCTTTTTTTTTTGCCAGCTCTTGACCCTCAAGACACAAGCAACTGCACCAAACGCACAAGGAGACGATGATGCAGACACAGACCTTTGAGCGCCGGCGGCAGCTGTAGGTGGAGACGAAGCAAGTCGCGCTGTGTTGTCGCCTGCCCGTGTTCGTTCTGCCATGCCCAGCCTACGCCATGAGGAGGGCGCCTGGGCGCGCGGTGGTGGGACGCTGTGCGCTGCACGGTTATGGCAAGTTGATGGCTGCGGCAGAGAGGCTCGAAATGCACCACGACGACGACGCTGCGATGTTGGATGATGGTTGGATCGAATGATTCAGAGACCCCTGACAAGGTGTAGGCATTCGTTTGGACGGTCACGGGGTTTGGTCGTTGATGCTCGTGGTGCCAAAAGGCGTAGAGACTTGGGCCCCTCTTGGGTGACGTTGCGTCGTCCAAGTCAAAGGCTGTTGGACTCGGGTTGCCGGTGAGGACAAAGAATCAGGCAGCTTTCAAGGCGGCCAGGACGAGGTTGCAGCCTGCATCAGAGGATGGATGATGACTGGCAATTCTTGACGCCTTTGCGGGTACCAGGTATCTCGCATGTACCTCGGGCACTAAAAGTCCCGGTTGCGGCAGGTTTTTTTTTCTGGCGTTTCCGCATTCGCCCAAGAGCTCGTCTCAAGCCCCGGCAGCAGATTGACGGTGCTACGTGCTTGATAGTAGTAGTAGGTTAGGTACTAGGTAATAGTAGTAGTAGTAGTAGTAGTAATAGTAGTAGTAGTAGTAGTAGTAGTAGTAGTAGTAGTAGTAGTAGTAGTAGTAGTAGTAGTAGTAGTAGTAGTAGCTAGTAGTAGTAGTAGTAGTAGCTAGTAGTAGTAGTAGTAGTAGGTCTAGGTAAGTGCCAGTGGTAACTACTACTAATACAACCCATGTACCACCGACCAATGCTCTTGCCAGCACCCTTGCATCAGCAATCCCGTTGCTTGAGGAACTCTGGCTTGAGGGACTCTGGCTTGAGGAACTCTGGCTTGAGGGACTCTGGCTTGAGGGACTCTGGCTTGAGGCTCTGGCTCCCGACTCTGGCTTGAGGCTCTGGCTCCCGACTCTGGCTCCAGACTCTCTGATGCTCATGCCTTTAGGCTATCCTTGCCGCCCTCATACTCGGCCACGTCGTACTCGTCTGGATACTTGTCCAACACATGGCGCAGCTGCTCCATCTGCCCTTGCAAATCATCCGTCAGCTCCTGGTACACGTCCTCAAACATGGCCCGCAGCGGTGGCTTCTTCTCCTTCTCAGCCTCGGCGAAGCCTCGAAGGATGTCGCGCCGCAGCTTGTCACGCGCCTCCTTGTCGCGCGTTTCGTCCCAGCAGCCCTTGGCCTCCATCCACTTGCGCAGACGCGTCAGCGGGTTGTCACGCCGCTTCCAGTCCTCCACTTCAACCCGCGCCCGGTAGGCAAACGAGTCGTCCGACGTGCTGTGGTGCGACACGCGGTATGTCATGCATTCAATCAGCACCGGCTTGCCCCCGTCCTCGAGCGCCATGGCTCGTGCCCGCTTCACCGCCTCGCGCACCGCCCAAATATCATTGCCGTCGACGCGCACCGTGTCTATGCCGTATCCGATGCCCCGACTGGCGATGCCGTCGCCGCGATACTGCTCCAGCGTCGGCGTCGAGATGGCGTACCCATTGTTGCGGCAGATAAAGACGACGGGGCATGACCGTGTGGCTGCAATGTTGAGTGCCGCGTGGAAGTCGCCCTCGCTCGCCGCTCCCTCGCCAAAGAAGCATGCCGCCACCCGCGGCTTGGCCTTGGGATCTTGCATCCGCTGCATCTTGAGCGCATAGCCGGCTCCCGAGGCTTGTGGCATCTGTGTAGCCAGTGGCGAGGATATCGTGTGCTGCACTGGCAGTCAGTCACACAGCCCCGAGCCCCTTGACGCAGTTGGCGCTCTACTTACAATCTTGAGACGCCAAGACCCGTAATGGATGGGCATGTTGCGCCCCCGCCCGCTGTCGTTCTTATTGGCAAACAGTTGCGACATGAACTCCTTTGTAGTGAAGCCTCTCTGGCGGAAGCAGCCCTGCTCGCGATATTGACAGTATATGGGGTCCTCTGCATCCAGCACACTGGCACTGCCCACGCTGACGGCTTCTTCGCCCGCGCTCACCATGTAGAAACTCAATCTGCCCTGTCGCTGCGCATCAAACATGATGAGGTCCATGATGGAGATGTAGAGCATATCCATGTACAGCTTGACGACTTCTTGGTCTGAAATGTCGGCCTTGAAGGACGAATCAACAACTTCTCCGTGCTGGTCTACCACACGGTATGTCGGCAGCGCCGAGTACGAGTCGGGCGTCTCAAACTTGAGTGTGCTCGCAAAGGCACTCTTGAGCGCTCCAGGAAACGAGACATGGTCCGAGTTGGGTCGTTGCGAGACGCTGCTGGCGGCACGCAGCGACGGCCCGAGCCTGGCCACCGACACACCTGCTCGTGTGTACAAGCACCGTAATGCGCTTGATCTCATCAAGGGCAGTCGGAGCATGATTGACGCTTATCCGTGTTGGAGACGGTTGGCAAGTCGAGCGCCGCTGATGGGTGAAGCTTGGTTGACCTATTAACATGTCACTTGAGCCGACGACAGCCGCACCTGGCTTGGGCGCATTACCGAGGGCCAACAAGTCAGACAAGTGGACAGAGGGCCAACCTTGAATTCTGTCTAGGCAGTAGTACTAGTAGTTAGTACTACTAGTAGTTACTACTCTATACTCTACATGATTCTATTTGTATACTTGTATATACATGTAATGCTTGAAGGCATCAATTGCCATGCGCTCAAATTTCAATGTCCATGGTCTATTACACAAGGCTCGAGCAGCGACATGGCTCTCCAAAGCTGGCGCTTGTTGCCTAGCGACAGCAACGTGCAAGAGGAAAGAGCACCAAGGGGACGAAAAAGATGGAATCAAAATATCTCGCAAATGCTAGCCCAACTCCTTGCACCATTTTTCTTCTTCTTCTTTCCCCCTTCTCATCAAATTTAGCCACGCTGCATTAGAAACCCCTGTCATCTTCTCTTCAACCCAGCCAAGCTCCTCCCTCCGTCTTGCACCAGCCACACGCTCACTCACTCGCGTCGGTGCTGACTCAGCCACTCTTTTTCAGCCACAGTCTCCAAGGAAGCCATATTCGAAATGGTATCCAAGGCCAATGCCATTGTCCTCATCATCTTCTTGCTTGGCTCAAGCATTGCTGTCATTTACTTTTGCAGCAAGAGTAAAATTTCCTTTTTTGCGCAAAAGCTGTACGACTCGCGCCGTGCTCGCTCGCAGTCCAACCCTGACCCCGAGGCTGGAGCTGTCCAAGGGATTACAGCTACAGCGTCGACGGCTGCACAGACGGGTAACGGCAACGCCTGAGGTACACCCAAATTTTCGTTCTTATTTTCTTTTCTGTGTATTTTACAAGAGACATCATTCTACTGCTCCTGCTGGACAAGACGGGTTTGGATCTCATTCCAAGAACCAAGGGCTGGCTTCCCTCTGGGGACTCGCCTCTGGGACTCACCTCTGGGACTCGCCTCTGATAGCGTCTTGGTCTATCGGGTGCTGATTTCTTGTCGTTTAGTATTCCATACATGCATCCTCGGCGCATCATGGTTGCGTCTCGAGCCTTGCGTGGCCGGCTTTGCTGTTCTCTCAGGCCTTTTTCTTCACCGCGATTTTTCTCTTGCAGCAGCTTCAAAGCCACCTCGACAAGATCTTCATCGGCTAGCGATCGCGAGACACATTTTGGCTACCAGACCATCTCTGAAAGCGAGAAGCAGGAGCGCGTCGCAAGCGTCTTCTCTAGTGTTGCTGAATCGTACGATAAGATGAATGATTTCATGTCTCTTGGCATCCACCGGTTGTGGAAGTGAGTATAGCCAGCTCATGCATCCCGGTTGGCGTTGCAGCCGTTAACTGTCACCTCAAGGGACTATTTTGTATCTTCCCTTAACCCTGGCGCTACCACTCCTCTGGGCCGTCCTCAGCACATTCTCGATGTCGCAGGTGGAACTGGTGACATTGCTTTTCGCATGCTCAGCCGCGCCCACCAAGTCAACTGCAACCCAAATATTCACGTCACAATTTCAGACATCAACCCCTCGATGCTTGCCGTCGGTCGCCATCGCTCTCAAGCGCTCCCTGCTGCTCACCGGGCCTCTCTATCCTTTCTCGAAGCCAACGCCGAGGCTCTCCCTGCAGAAATCAAGGACTCTTCACTCGACCTTTACACTGTGGCCTTTGGCATCCGCAACTTCACAAATATCGCCGCCGCTCTTCGCGAGGCTCACCGCGTCCTTAAGCCTGGTGGTGTCTTCGCCTGTCTCGAGTTCTCAAAGGTCGACCAGTATCCCCTCTTCAATTACATTTACAAACGCTGGTCTTTTGGCGCAATTCCTCTCATCGGCCAACTCGTCGCCGCAGACCGCGACAGTTACCAATACCTCGTTGAGAGTATCGATCGCTTCCCAAGCCAGCAACTTTTTCGCAACATGATTGTTGACGCGGGCTTTAGTGTCGTCGGTGACGGCTACGAGAATCTCACAGGTGGCATTGCTGCCATCCACAAGGGCATCAAGTCCTTGTAGATGTGCTCCTTTTCAAATGCCTCATGAATCCGTAGCCCAGAGACAGATTAGGTGCGCCAAAATAAAACTCAAATCTAGACAGCCATTCTTCTCTGCGACACTCCCCATCTGTGGTTCTTTAATATGGCAGCCTCAACAGTGGATTACATACACTATTGTGACAGAAAGACGATTCCAGTAAAAGGCAAATCATCGACGCCGGAGCTCGGCAGCATTGGCTACCTCATTACCTCAGTTTACACATACACACGGAAACGAAAAGCCTCGACAGCCCCAGAAATTACTTCTCTCTCGACTTGTCCTGTAGCTACAACCACCTGTGTCGACAGGCAATGTAGGCACTGTCGGGGTTTTGCGACGATGGCCATCGGCTTGGTTCCAGATTCGTCGCAAGAGTCGATCAGATGCAGACACTGACAGTCCTGCTTTGCATCTCATTCCGCGACCGGCGTCGAGGATGTTGCAGCCGGTGAGGATGTGCCTGCATCACCTTTGATGCCTCCTGCTCGGCCTCGGCCGCCTCGTGCTCTCTCGCCACGGCCTCGGCCACCTCGACCGCGTCGGGTGCTATCCGAATCACTCGTAGTTCCGCCTGCACTGCGATAGCCGCTAGCAGTGCCGCCACCACGTGCGTTGGCGCCCCAAGTGCCTGCACCGCCACGATTTGCAAACGGCTTCCCCTCACGCGGTACAAATACCCTGACCAGCGGTCTCGTCCGGTCCTCCTGGGCCCGTGTTTTGACTTCTTCCGATAGCCTGGCCAGGGCCGCGTCGCGCTCCTGAGGGGTATTAAAATGCACCACCTTGTTCTGCATCCCCCATCTTTCGATTTTTACAATTTTGCCCTTGTCCTCGTTATCGAACAAGTCACGGCAGTGATCATCATTGCTGATGTTCATAACAAACAGGCCAATTATCTCCGCCGCGGGCGTCTTGGGAAGCGGCGATGTTGCTGGATCGAGGCCATTGGCGGATCCATTGGCGACTGTTGCAGTCGCAGCCTTTTCATGCTCCTTGGCAGAAGCTCCAGAAGGATCTGCAGGCTGAGCCACAGGCTTTGGTGTGTCTGACTTAACGGTACTCGCAGACGGGGCTAGGGCAGAAGTCGTCTTGGGTGGTTGTGTCGACGATGCTTCTCGGTTATAATTCGTGTCTGTAGCCGACTGCGACGCAGACGGCGCCGGGGAAGGATGTCCGCCTCCAGGAGCCGTCATTGTTGACGCTGCAGGAGGCACAGCAGCTGCACCAGGATGTTGCTTAGCTCCACGATGCGAAAAATTGAAGCCCTGTGCGCGCATTTCGGTACCAATACGGCCGTCCTGTATCTCGAGAGCCAGGTAGCCAAAGGTAGCATCGGCCAAATTGAAATTCCACATGTTTTTGAAGGCACTTTCGTCGACCTGGCCAAGAGCAGCTTGACCAGCCGCGGGCCCACCAAAAGGATTGCCACCAGCCGCTGTCGTCGGCATTTTCTCGACAATCTGAAGGGCATTTTTGAGTAAATTCTGCTGCGCCTCGTTTTGCTGAATTGCAGGTTCGACCTCGCCCTTGACAGTTTCCCACACATCGTTGAAGGAAGCCTTTGATGCGGCGAGCTTGCCACGATAGTGGTCCAAAGTTGGGTTAACGCTGAATTCGTTGTATGAGCTTCCATAGCGGAAATGAAGACCGGCAGAAATAGAAAAGTCTGCCTTGAGCGCGACGGAAAGCTGGTTGAGAATGCCTTCGCGGGCTGGGGACGCGTGGGTGACAAAAACTCGCGTTTCGGTGGGGTCGTAGACACGTTGGGCAGTATCGACGAGCTCGCCCATTTGCAACAATGTTGTCCACATGGTGCCTTGGCCACCGGCAATTGTGGTGCGACCCTCACCATTGTCAAAAAGTTTGTGCATCACGACGGCGCCACCAAGACCAAGCAGCCTGAGCTTGACGCCGCCGACCTCGAGGAGCATGGAACGTGCCTCGTCGATGATATGGAGATTTTGGACCTTGTACTCAGAGGACCTAAACTTCTCAAGCACGCGCACATCCTCGCAGGCACCCCAAACGGTGTAGACAGGTACCTCGAGCTTGACTTCGCCGTTGAGCAGCAGGGGCAATTCAGAGAGCGGCAAGTCTGTTGGAGAGAAACGGCTCTTTACAGGGCTACTACCGCCCTGCTGAATTGACTTTTTAATATGGTCCGGGATCAAAGGCGAGTATTGGGCCACATGTTTAAGCGTTTTCTCGACGATGCGCTCGAGCGACGTGTCATCGTAAAAGCCGAAGTCGCCCGTGTGGATGATGTAGTCGGCGCGAGCTTGCTTTGCAAGCTCATTGAGCGATCTTAGATTCCCTGTGTCGCATCAACAACCCTCGTTAGTCCACAAGGCTGCCAACTCGAGACAGAAGCACCACATACCTCGAACATCGGCTATGCAAAGAATCCTGATAGGGCCTGATTGAATGACGCGTCCCTGGTTTGGCAGCAAGGGCGCGGTTCCGGGTTGTGCAAGACCTGCAGCACCGCCGTTCTGAAGGTAGCCAGGGTTGTTATACGGACGTGTCTGTGGCATGTCAGAGGACAGCTTTCGATTTCGCTCCCAGAGGCGGGACTGGGCTGTAGCAAGCATGGATGAGGCCATAGGGGAAGGATAGCCAGCTCGCGTTGTCGCTACGGCTAGACCTCAAAGTGAGAGTTTGGTGATGCGGCTCGTCGGGGTGTGGAAAAGAGCGCGGACGACGATGAAAAAAAAAACTACTAGGGGAAGCATCGTCGCCCCGTCCAGTTGTGAAGCCGCAGCGCAGTCAGCTGGCCAAGGAGGCACAGCACGTGCCGGCACCTGCCCTTAACGCACAACAGGGCGACGGCAGAGAGGCCAAAGCAAAAGCAGGAAGGGCAGAGGGTAGCGACTTACAGAGGTAGCCATGCTTCTGGGCAAGAACTATTGACGGGCGGTTGTCGGATCAGTCAAGAGCGCTCTGGGAGCTGTCGGCAAGAATGAGCGATCTGTGGCGTCGGATGCTGGCTAGTGAGAGATAAAGAAGAAGTCCGACGGGAGGGAAGGACGGGTATCAAGAGAGGTGGGACGGCGTGATGGCGTTGAGAGAGAGAAAACAAGGCTGGGATGGTTTTTTTTTTTCGAGTTCAAGAGGCAGACCAAAAGAGGTACGGATACGTTTGCCTGATGGAGCACCAGCGCAGGATATGTAACTCGGTACCTCGCCAAAAGCCAAAACCTACTAGGACTTGTAGCTGCTGAGATTGTGGTCTTTGTACTAGACCTTTTCAGGCTAGCGCAACATTTGCGCCAAAGACGCAGACTACCAGTATATACATTAATACTACTAGTAGTAGTAGTAGTACTGTAGTAGTAGGTAAAAGTAGCACTGTAGTAATGGTACTAGTAGTACTATAGTAGTACTAGTAGTAGTGCTACTACTACTACTACTAGTAGTAGTCCGTCTGGGTACACGAGAAACATGATGACTTGCTGAGTCTATCTCGACAACTCGAGGCAAATACTTGAAGCCTCTATAGCTAGTAGCGCTATAGCCAAAGGCTCATGCCCAGGCCAAGTTCCTCTACTTTTTTGGTCTTTCAGGGTGTTTGCTACAAATCAAGTGTTACTGTTTACACTTGAGAGGACAAGGTTACATACCCTACAGCCATGATACAAAGTCAAGGCCAGATAGATAGACAAGCGTCTGCAAAATCGTGGACAAAGCAGTCTCTCTGGGGATGTTCTCACTGGATAGCTTTTGCGTGGTCTTGCAGGCAAGAGTATTGCATCTTGTCTCATGTTCTGCCGCGCAGTACTGGCGTGACATGAAGTTATTATTGGAGGCTGGTGTCAAAAAGCCTTGCCCATGCGCACCTGCGATAGTGAATGAGCACAAGAGAAGCTAACACAAGTAAACAGGCTCACCAACATGTCGCTACGTGAGCTGCATTAACCCATCACGCGCCGCTCCGAGCGCCACCAGGCTCCCAACCAGGACGGCGGCAACAAGCGCCTTCATGGCTGCACGTGACTTTCTGGCTCGGCTGGCGGCAGTCTGCCAAAGCTGCAGGGATTGCCCAGGCCTTGAACAGGTAATTACGAATACGAATCCCTGGTCGCGGTCGATGCTGCTCTTGTGGTGAGTGGCATGCCTCTGTTCATCTCCTCAACCCATCGACCAAGAACGACGCCTGGCGACAAACGACGCCCTCACGATCCTCTATAAGCCCACGCCCTGTCCCTCCGAGTGCCCAGTTGACCAGAGCGGCCGTATCCGCACTTTCCTGTCCACCTCATGCGCCGATAAACCATCCTTGGTTGCACTACTCGCGGCTCAGGAGGTGTCGCTGACACGAGTCGACACGGGGCTAAAAGGCTCCGCAGCGTTGCCATCGCCGTTGTTGACTTCCCCATTGCTACCGTCAAGTCCGCTGTCCATGCTACGGCTGCAACTTTGCTAATCCCGGGTTGGCTGCCCGCTGCGACTGGCTCTAAGCATCTGCCGCTTGTCTGCCTGCTCTTGATGATGGTGCGTCTGCTCTTTGTCTTGTAAACTTTATTGGTGCATCTGTGCGGCTGGCTCGCATGGCTGAGACCAGCTCACCGCCCTGCGCCAATTGCAAGTCTGCTACTATCACTATAGCTGAATATCACTGTCCTCGTCCTGCTGGCAAAGCCACGCTGACATGATCTGATCGCCATAGACCTCATCTCGACCACGCGACAAGACCGCTGCTGGCCTCGGCAGTCGCCGTGGTCACTCGAGCACGCTGTCTATATCAGATCCGAGCCACCATGTCACCGAGGCCATAGGTACTCTGTACGGGGGCGATGAAGAGGACTACTCCAGTGCTGGGGGCGCCCGGCCCCTCAGCTTCATCCACGGTTCTCCCTACGGCGAACAGATTCAACGGAGGCTTCCAGAGCAGAAGCAAGAGAGTGATGCTCCGGCCCAGCAGCCCTCTATACCTGTCTTGTCTCTTGATGTGCAAAACCTGTCCAAGTCACCTCAAGCTCAACGCAGGAGCCCGGTAGAGCCCAGCTCCTTGGGACCATCTCCTTCGCCGACATGGTCACTGCGAGATGTGCCAACAGATGCCGCCGCCTCAGGCTCACAGTTCCCTCTGACCAACATGGACAATCCCAGCGATATCGCCCAAGAGCTGAGCAATTTGCAGGCCCTCAGAAGGCTCTCGATGGATGTTGGCAACAGCATAGATCCAGACATGCCGCCAGGCCTTACGGCAATGCCCGTCATAGCCCCCACTGGAGACGACGATGAAAATGATCCATCCCGTCTCCTCTGGGTTCCTGCTAGGGTTCATCCAGAGCTCGCCCCGAGTGAATTCAAATCCTTTCTGGAAAATCGTGTTCAGGCAATCAGACGGAGATCTGGCGACTTGTCACCTTCAGTCGACGGCGATTCTAGCAGTCCGGCTTCATCTCTTCGACGTAAAAAGTCAATGTTATCTAGACAGATCGACAATACCGGCGGCCGAGGTGCCGTGGGCTACGTCGACGGGGCTGAGCGCCTACACAGGCTGCGGTCCAATGGAAGCCAAAACAGTCCTGAACTCAGCATCGAGGACCTGGTCAAAGACCCCACTAAAGCGGTGCAAAAGCTCACCCAGGACTCGCACGACGCTGCCACGGCCTCACGTGGTTCTGAAACCTTTGAAGATGACATGCCTATCCTGCCCATGGCTCCCGGAATGGGTTTGCGTAGATCTACACGCACTACGTATCGCAAGGGTGGCAGCCTGCGCTCGGGAGATAGAGGCTCTCTTTCTCGACGCTTGGGCCATAGGCCGCCAGAGAGTGACCTGTCCGAGGCTGTTTCCAAAGGCGACTCGATGCACAAAATGCACTCGGAGAGTACTGTCGATAAGCACACGCGCCCGGAACGAGCCATTCGAAGAGCAAGTGATCACTCACAAGAATCACATACCGCTTCCGAAGGTCTCTCGGACGAGCCGGTGAATCGCGATCAGCAGCCAACACGTAAATCATCGGTAACAAAGCAAGCTTCTCAAGACCGCGCAGAACGACCAGAAAATACGAACAACAGGATGTTCCCAACAAGATCTTCATCACAAAACGCTGGATCTCTCAGAGACCATGTTCCAGACCAAGCCATGGATGACTCTAGCTCGCAGCCAGTGCGGCGCTCGGCCACACATGGAAATTTTACTATCAAGCAGCCCCAATACACCTCTAAATCATCACAAAACCAGATTCAGATGCCCGGTAGGGGAGATTCATTGGCTTCTCCTTCTGCTATCTCGTGCGGAGATGCCTCTCGCACCGACAATTTAACCTTTATTCCAACACTGAACCACGCAGAAAAGTCCAAATCGGAAAAGAAATCGAGAAAAGATCGAGACGAAGATTCTGCCGGCACGTCGAGCGGCAAGTCGGGCGGTGCATGGAAGTGGCTCAAGGGCGTGGCTGACGACAGAGAAAAGAAGAGGGAAGAGAAAAGGGAAGAGAGCAGACGCTCCAAGGGCAAGGCTGCCGCGGAAAAGGCCCCGCATGACAATGTTCGGCTGGACCTTATCCAGACATCAATCGAGAGGGATAATTCCAAGGGCCGTGAGAGTCTCGTATTGGACCGCGACGATGTCGACCACAAACTTCTGGAAGAACGTAAAAAGGAGAGCAATCGAAAAAGCGACTCGAAAAAGGACAAGGATAGCAGTCTTATTTCATCCATTTTTGGTGTCAGCAAGAAGAAGGACAAGGACAAGTCAAACAAGAAGAGCCAACACCACCTGCAAGTACCCGAAGAAATGCCCTACAAACCTCAGCGGCCAGATGTAGACTACGAATGGACGCGGTTCCCACTTCTCAAAGAGAGAATGATTTATCGCATGGCACATCTCAAGCTGGCCAATCCACGGCGCTCTCTCCTCAGTCAAGTGCTGTTGAGCAATTTTATGTACAGCTACTTGGCCATTGTGCAGGCTATGCACCCGCAGATGAACGTGCCAACGTCGCCGCAGCAAAAACGGCTTGAGGAGGAGGCACGGCGCAAGCGACAAGAACAAGAATACCTTGCTCAACAGCAGACGCAGGACGGTCAAGACGATGAAGACGGTCTTGACCAGTACAACTTTGAATATCACCGAGTAAGGGCTGCCTTGTATTTCCTTGACTGAAAGAATAATATTGCTAATAGCGACCAAGGCTGCTGTTCAGTATGCAGAGTCTGGCCCTGACGAACAGGTCGACTATGTTGACGATGCGCAAATTTACGAGGACGAACACGGGAGCGACAACGCGGATGATTATGGCTACGAAGCCACCGAAGAATATGGCCATGAATCCAAGGACTACCTTGAACACCCCGGTGGCGCTGACGGCCAAGGTCGCCACAGTCGAGACAATATGTGGTGAGACGGTGTGTGTAAAAGCGACATTTCAGGCACGACAACCCTTCTGCCGTTTATATAGCCCCTTTTTGTGATTACGGGATTACGTGGAGAGACTGCCGGCGGCTCTGTGTACGATGCTCTTTTGACAGATTTAGCATATAGCGGAGTTGGGGAGGTGACGCAACGTCCGCCCAGGAAACCGCTAAACTAGCATCAGTTGAACTGACCTTGACGCCAGTCCATTGTTGCGTTCACCAAGAGGTTTCAGGCAGCAAACGGGCGCATGCTCGGAAATGCCGCACGCTTTTGGCTTTTATGGCAACGAATTGAGAGCAGATTGGGGTGCAATTAGGCTAATATCTGGACTGCAACGCATTGTGAACGAGAAATGATTCAATAAAAAACGAATAGAAGCCACTTTTTCCCTGCGACTCGCATCCTAGAACAATGGTGACATGGATGATATACCGCCAATTATCACCTCATGAAGACGTAGAAAGGATGAATAAGCGACCCGAGACACTGCTAGTACCTTGCCAAGAGTCTTAAGATACAAGTTTTATTTCTGAGACTCCTGCTTCTCTTCTGGCTTAGGCTTTGGGAGCTTGAAAGACTCAGGCTTACGGTCACTGCCGGGTCCGACCTGCTCCCATGCGCTGGAACCACCCTCGAAATTACGGAATGCCTGCGTGAGCTCCAGAGGCTCCGTGACAATGCGTTTCTTCTCTTCATCGTATCGAACCTCGGTGTAGCCCGTGAGAGGAAAGTCTTTCCGAAGCGGGTGGCCCTCAAAGCCATAGTCGGTCATGATGCGTCGTAGGTCTGGGTGACCGACGAAAAAGACTCCATACAAGTCATAAACTTCGCGTTCGTACCAATTGGCGCCGTCGAAAAGGCTTGTTAGGCTTGGTACTGGCGAAACTTCGTCTGCATAAGTCTTGACGCGGATTCGTGAGTTGTGACGGACCGAGAGCAGGTTGTAGACGATCTCGAAGCGATATTTGCGAGTGGGATAGTCGGCGCCCGCGATGGAGCTGACTTGGGTGAATTCGGCGGCTGTGTTGTCTGCAGACATTTGAGCCAAAATAGCTGAGTACCTGAGTGGGAAGACGCACACTTGAGGAAAGAGAAGACTGGGAAAACGCCTGAAGGGGAAATGTAGATTGTAAGCTCATCCTTCCACACCGAGAACTGCTGTATGTACTTGGGCAGACAGCCCATCAGCCAAGACCCATAGCGATGCATGCTATCGGCTTTGCTTTGGTACTTGTCGGCTGGATTGACGATAGGGGCCTCGAGAGACCCGATATGGTTTCGTGGGGCTTTTCGCATGTTATCTGCTTCCTTGGGCAGGGCAACACACTTGGTCGTAGAAGTGGAGAATGCATGACGAGCCGTGGGAGTTGCTGACTGGGCAGAACGCAGCACCGAGACAAGCGCCCGGCTCCGAAGAAGTTTCGTTGCCATGGCCGAATGCGCTTGACGTCGCCGGTTGAGAGCTGTGTACGCCGAAGTCGAATGAGGTTGTCATCAGCTGGGCTTGGAGGTGCAAGCAGTACATGGAGTAGTACAAGGGGAGCGATGGTTCATCCGAAGATCCGCCGTGTACCTATGCAAGAGGACGAGCTACTACTAAGTACTAGTAGTACCTATCAGTAGCGGTACAAGTAGGTAGGTGCTACCTAGCTCTACTGTCCACTAATGTTCACGTGACGTGTCTTAGCATCTAACCTAATCCCTACGGCTGGGGACTTGACTTTCTTCCACGGATGCCTTTTGTCTCCAACTGCACCCTCAGCTCCGACTCTCCATCCATCACAATCATCATCTACGCACCACCTACGCGGCAAATCTCACCTGCGCTTGTGGCGTCTCGCGCTCATATTTTTGGTCTCTTTGGTCCCGAATTTCCTCTTTAGTCCTCTGTCACACAGCCAGATTCAACATGGCGCCGCAGGATTCCTTTTTTGAGGAGGAGGAAGAACTCTGGTAAGTTGGGACTTACCCAATGTTTATAGCAGCATACGCCAATCTCTCAACACTTGCTCCAAAATCTCGCACTTGACAAAGCTCAGCTCGAACATTTAGTCGCTGACTCTGAGCGAAGCCCGCTATGCATCGAAGAATTTGATCTATCTGATCGTAACTTCCGGCCGTGTCCCTGTGGATATCAGGTAAGGATAAAACCGTTGTTTTTATTTTGTTATGTTTTGTTTACTCACCTCGACGGTGTAGGTTTGCCAATTCTGTTTCAATAACATCAAGAACAACATGAATGGTCTCTGTCCGGCATGTAGACGTCCGTACGACGAGAAGACAATACAGTGGAAAGTCGTAACGCAGGAAGAGTGCGTCATGCTAGTGCTGCACCTTGGGTCGTGACACAAAGCTGACTAGTCATCAGAGTTGCCGAATTCCGTGCCAACATTCAGAAAAACCAAAAGAAACGGGCTCAAGAACAACGTCAAAAAGAAGCGCAAAAACGCGAAGCCGAAAAGGAAAATCGCAAGAATCTGATAGGGGTTCGCGTGGTTCAGAAGAACCTAGTGTACGTAACCGGATTGGCTCCTACCATTAGAGAAGACGAACTCCTCAAGACGTTACGCAAGCCCGAGTTTTTCGGACAGTACGGCAACATTCAGAAAATATCAATCAGTAACAGGAAAAGTTCAGACGGCCAACACCACTCACTCGGCATCTATGTAACATTTGAAAAACCAGAAGAGGCAACACGCTGCATCCAAGCCGTTCATGGGTCTCAGAACGGCGACCGCATCCTCAAGGCACAGCACGGTACAACAAAATATTGTTCTGCATGGCTCAAGAATGAAAAGTGCAACAATCCCGGCTGCATGTTTCTTCACGAGCAGGGTGATGAAGAGGACAGCTATACACGGCAGGATCTTTCGTCGATGAATAGCATACATACTCAGCGTCCGCTCCCAAGCGGTGGGACCTCTTCACGTGCGGCATCACGCCAACAGGCCTCTCAACCAACTCCACCACCTCCCATGTCCCAGCCCATGGCCCGTTCGTCCAGTAAAGAGGGCTCCGAAACCGGGGTTGATGCATCTGCCTTACCTTCGTCCGCAAGCTGGGCTCGTAATCCTCAACGGAGCCGTCGGGGCAGTCAGGCCACCAGCGGTACAATCTCAAGTCCTACCATTTCGACATCTCAGCCCGCAACCGGCGATGGTGCCCCCTCCCAAAACGCCGAAGATTCTGTCATATCACCTACAGCTCGCAATGCTCAGGTCACGGAACCTATGCCCTACATGTCTTGGTTCAAGCCTACAGACGTCACAACCGAAGACATGATTAAAGCTCTGACAGGTTGGGAGTTACCTCTTCGTGGCAAGACAGTCGACGAAACGGGACCGCCCATGTGGGACACTTACGGTGGCGTTCGGCGCCGGGCTATGAAGCGTGAAGAGGCGGAATTGAGAGCAAGAGAGATGGAGGAACGACGTGAAGCGCATGCTGCATCTGAGCCGGAGCCCGAGGCCAGAGGCGGTAGCCTTGCTCTCGGCGGTGAGCCTGAAGAACGTGACGTGAGCAGTGAGGGCCATGGATTTGATCAGAGGCAGACAAATACACAGCCCCCCATTCAGCGAGGAAGCACCGATGGCAATATGTTCGGCTCTGCGTCACTGGGTGCTTCGTCAAGTTTTAGTCAAAGTTCAACGATTGCAGGGTCCATGGGGCGCGCCATGACGCCGCAGCATTTTGCTTCGCTGCGATCTCAGACCAGTTTCGCCGACCAAATGCCTCCAGGCTTCACGGGCCAGAGCAACATGTTGCAACAGGCTCCTGGACACAATCGCCAGTCGTCACGCTTCAACTTTGCCAATGATAATGCTAGTTCGGCGGCCACCAATATTAAACTGGCAGCAAACCCTCGCATCATGGCGCAACAGTCGTCAATGATGCCAAGTGCCTTCCAGTCGCAGAGTAGCAGCCAGTATTATGGCAGCTCGATGCCTGGACCACCTCCGGGGCTCAAGTCGACGGGCACGCCTCCCAGCATGTTTGGACAGACCTTTGGTGGTTTTGGAACGGTGCCAAAGGATTCGTCGAGCGACCTTTTGCAAAGTCTCATGGGACGAAATCGAGCAGGTGGCAGCCAAGGACTCGAGGCCGGAAAGCGTGAGTACTTTGTCTCTTCTTTTCACAACCAATACCCAGCACCTTCACTAGCACAAACCCAAACACAAGTACCGGCACCTCCATCATCTACCTCTACCCCAGCTCCTGCTCCGGGCCTCCTGGCATCGCTCTACGGCAATCAGCCCGTGGCATACCAAGATTTCAGTTCCAAGCAGAAGAAGAAGGGGAAGAAGCACAGACATGCTAACACTTCCTCCTCTGGGGGGAGTGGCTTAGTAGATCTTGCGGACCCGAGCATCCTGCAAGCACGGATGCAGGCCCAGTCGCAGAGCAATGCCGGAGCCGGTCAGGGACTGTTTGGAGGACAGAGTCAAGGTGGGTACAATCCCAACATGATGTACAATGCCAACTACCCCCGGTGGTAGCTGGGAATGACTGTCTGGTCATGACTACATTCTTCAGTCACGTCTAATGTCTTGTTGTTTTCCTATTTTCCAATGTTATATGGTGGTATAAACTGTTGGGATGGCGTCTGGGTCTTGGGAGGAAATGACTGCTCGACGGACCTTGGAATTTGGCCCAACGGCCCGTCATCACGGGAGACAAGAGGCGTCTCCTTGTTTCTGCTTCTTCGGGGCACCGCGACTGCAAGGAGGCGTCACGATATCAACGAGATTCCTTCGATTGCTTCTCTTTTTCTTTTTGGACCATCATCCTCGGCCGGCCGCGACGTCGGCGATAGCTGGAGGACCAAGTCAGGCAAGCCATCATCGTCTTCCACGGGCACACCGTATGTACGTTAACAAGATCGCATTGATGCGTTGCGTGTCCCCTTTATGGGTGGTGGCGACGCATCTTGCTGATCAGAATAAAGACAACAATCCCTCTAAGTCATGTCACTCCTCAATTATTTCCGCGTGGAAGACGATGATGGGAAGCCGTAGCACCTGGACTCCCCACGTCGTGTTCTGTATGATCAGCCGGATGGCGTTGCGTAGTTTATTTGTTTACATTTAGCTTTTTCTCATTCTCCTCCCCCCTTGAACTGCTTACTCAAGCATGGAGAAAACTTGATGCTAATTTTCTTCTCTCAGCAGCAGACGACGAGCTACCATCACTGGCTGAAGCGAGTGATTCGGTGGATGCACTAGTCTCTGATGAACCACAAGGTGTCTTCTTGCAGCACACGGCACAGCCCCAGCCACTTGGACCGCCTGGGATCGTGGCGCCTCATGCAAATATGGAGCCTGCAAGACAAGCTCGCCCTTCAAACGTTAATGTTGTACCTGTCCTGCCGAAGGTTGGGCCACCTGGCCTTGAGCATGGAGCTATAACTCCGCTAGCGACGCCACGGAAACCCTTGGCTCACGCGAACACATCTGCCTCGACTGATCCTATAAAGGCGCCCCTGTCCAATCAGCATCGTCCTGCACCGTCTCGTCAACTGTCATTGTTAGATGATGAAGACTTCCCGGCACTAAATGCTCCCAAACATGTCGCTCATCAAACAACAGCACCCGCTGTTTCTTCAGTACCGACTCCACGAGGCACCCCTGCCCCTAAAAAGCAGGCTACGACAGACCGGTTCCCAGTGCCGGAAAAGATCGCAGAACCAGGAGGTGAAAAAGCAAACATAGCACCTGATGCTGGCCCTTCTCGCGGTGCCAAGAATAAAACGAGCGTTTCAGGCTCGCAAAGCTTTAAGCTGGCAGCAATCAATACTACTGGAATCAAGACCGAAGATATGACCAGGAACGACGCGTCGGCAGCCACAACTCCGGTGACTAGAACAGACTCACCTGTGACACGCGCAGCACCTCGATCAATCCGCGTTTTGCCCTTATCTAAAGCTGATGCAGCCGCAATGCCTTCGCCGGCGCCCTCGGCAGCTTCAAAGGCGGTTTCGGCGTCTCACGGCCCAGAAACTCCAGCAAGCGAAGTTGTTAGTGACACAGCATCTCTGGTGTCTGCTTCGGCCTCAGTCTCCCGCGCGGGATCTCCCCCACTTGGCAAGATTGGGTCTGCCGCCGTGCGACCAACTACCAAGAGCCAACAGCGGAAACAACGCAAAGAGGCCGCGAGACAGGAGACGAAGATAATATCAGAGGCTCCCAAAGCAGAGCCTGAGGAGCACGCTCCTTTAATTGGTCGCAAGAAGAAACAGAAGAAACAAAAGGCTGCCAAGTCGCCAGTCCAAGAGACAGCCTCGACTCAAGGCGCGGCTAAAGAAGAAAAGCAAGCAGAAGCGGAATCGCTAGCCGAAGCCAAAGCCCAGCCCTCGCAGGGCCCCGACGACGAGACAGAAAAAGAAGAGTGCAAAGGCAAAATGGCTAAGGGCGAATCACACAAAAAGGCCAGTAAGGCTAAGAGCACTGAACGGGACACCAAGCAGCCAACAAGAAGAAGGTCGAATGAGGCAATGACGACGCAACCCGACAAAGCAGCTCAAGAAGAAAAACCACAGCCAGCTGTATCGTCAATATTTGCGGACATTCGAAATGGTCTGTGGACAAAGGTTTGGGACAAGCTGTTTTTGACGAAGCCGGTATCTGCAAGCTCGTTGCGTCCGGAGCATAGCAATGCATCTGGCCCCTCTCAGGGAGGTGTCTGTGGCACCCCAGGGGCGCCCATGAAGCCAGGCTACTGCAAGGATTGCGCGTGTAAGTGCAGCGAAATTCACGAGGAAGATCTGGCAACTCTTGCAGCGGGCAAGGCAGTGCGGAAGCGGCTACATGCTGATGGAAGCCGTATGCTTATCACGCCAAATGGCGACTGCATTCGTGGCCTGACGGAAGAAGAGGAGGAAGCTTTTTTGGTACTTCAGGCAGCGATAGCTTCCACGGCAGAGCATCCTGCGGCCTACGTGGCTCTCCGGCACCAGTCTGGCAACGGAGCCTTTTCTCTCATCAAAGGCCGTGCAGTGCCGAATGGACGGCCCAATATCTTTCCGACAAGTTGTCAGCCACAGGCACAAGATCCGATTGGCAAGTTGCAGCGTGAAGACGCGCTTAGTTACATCAATCAATATGTGCTGCCGCGGTTGAATCTGGGTGGGAGCAGCAGCGGTGGCGTTGGCGGAGCAAGCACGACGAGTGGCGGCGCCAAACTATCGCCAACAATGGCTCGGGATTCGACGGCAGCCAACTTCAACTCCCTAGCTCCCTACTTTTACGGCCCAGACGCTGCAGCAGGCGTGGGCATCTACAGCACAGCCGAGGCAACACAAGGATCACAAGACTACTCGTCGTCACCCACGCTGTCGCTGTCAGTTGCTGGGGCTCCTGGCGCTGGCGACGAAAGCTCAAGGCTCCTAGGCGGGCTCGGCGGCAGTGGGGGGATGCCCCTTCTCAGCGTTGAAGATGCCGAAGGCGCCTTGTCAGCGGCGCGAAAGGAAACTGAGAAGCTTGAGAAGGGCCTCAATGCCGTTATCAGACGCAATAGAAGACTGCTCTTGGGCGGGAACCACTAGCACGACTTTTTTTTTCTTGTTTCTTTTTAAGCGGCAAATATTTGTTGGGCTTTTCATGCCCTATATCCTTGACTGTATCATATGTGTACTGTTTACTAGACATGAGCGAAGACTAGAATCAGCAAAAAGCTGACGCGCACATAGCGAAAAGATGAAGTGTACTAATAGGCAACCCAAGGAAAAATTGCCTGGTGCTTTTGATTTGAGCACGGTGGTGGGTGCATGGGTGGTGGTGACTACGCTCAGGGGCAGAGGGGCTAATAAAATGAGGTTTACGAATTATTTAGTAGCTTTGTTAGCCCTCTCTCCTACCTACTAGTACTAGTAGTATAAAAAGTATGCATGTACACGGCGCATTGTACTAACAAGCAACGTCAGTATCTACCCTATTCGCGGGGTCGCACCAAGCTCAGGCAGAAGTCGACGAGTCATTTGGGCGTCAGCGGTCAGCAGAGACCAACAGCAGAGGCCGGGCAAGGAAAGCCATGTGGAAAAGAGTGCGCGCCAAGGCCATGGTGCGCCGACGAGCCATGAGCACGGGCAAAGTCGGGTTTGAAAGGATCTTTGTGAAGTGTGGTTCGGGGAGTCAAGTCATGGTCGAGTCAGTTGTCGCGCACCGCAGGCGGAAGCAAGTCAAACGTAGTGGTTGCTGATGGCCCATGTCAAGACTGCACAACGCACCGGCAAGACAAGCAGAGCTGCCCCTGGTGGTGGTTGTGCCAGGAGGTCCGTATACGCGGGACAGTGATATCAAGGCTCCTCAGTGGACGTCGGGGGCGCAGCTGCCAGGCTTCTTGAGCCAGTGGCCATGTGCCATCATCAACTACCAATGGGAGCGGATTCGCGCCGGCAACTGTTACTCGTGGCCGGGGCCGGTGCATCAAGTGACTTTTGCATACGAGTGGCTTGTGAAGCATCTGGCGCCTGGGGACTGCCAGAGGCGCGACATATATGTCTACGCGTCGGGGCTGGGCGCTGGGCTGGGCGCCGGGCTGGCCTTGACGCAGGCACACAGCCATGGCGGCTTTGGCATCCGCGGCCTCGTGTGTCTCTCAGGCATTTACAACTGGACCATGTTCTTGCCCGACCATGGCATCAACCGGCTGGCGCCGACGGGCCTCGAGGAGGAGCCTCATATCGGGAGGATGCGCAGCATCATGCACATGTTGTTTGGCAAGCCGGCCGATTTGTTCGACCCCTTTGCAAGCCCCAGCCTCTTCTTGCACAGCCCCAGCTTTGAGGTTCCCGACACTTTTACCATGACGCAGCAAGAGTCGCTGCTGCGAGGCCTGGAGGCTCGTCGTGGCACAACAAGGGTGCTCAGCGAGCCAAGACAGTCGCGCGTCAGCCATCTCATCTTCCCGCCGCGCGACTCGACGCTCAAGCTACCCCGGACCAAGCTTCTTACCTACCGCTCGCAGCAACGACACCAAGGCAATCGCCACCCGCATACCCTCCTGAGGCAGGCGGAGGAGATGAGAGACCTGATGCGATTTAGCGTCGCGGCTGAGGAGACCAAGGCGCGAGACGTCTGGGACCAAGAGGGAGACAACTCCGAGGCGGCAGCACTGGCCCAGGCAGAGGCAAAACGACGGGTCCAAGTTGGTCAAGTCAATTCGCATGACACTATTGTCGATATGGACCAGGAGAGCGGCAACGAGGTGCTGGAGTGGATCCAGTCGGGGTCATGATGGAGCCGTCAAACTGTTTTTTCAGGGTAAAAAGCCAGGCCAAGCCAAGCCAGTCTTGTCATGAGAAGAAATCATTGCTTTCCTGGGTTTTATTGCTACAAGTGTGCCATTGTTCTACTACAATATAGTTGGCGAAAGGAGCTGTGACTAGCACATCTGGCCAAATGGTCTAGTGGTATGATTCTTGCTTTGGGATTGGCGAAAGTCGCTCGATTGCAAGAGGTCCCGTGTTCAATCCACGGTTTGGCCCATGTTGTATTTTTGGCTCATTTAGCAAGTTGTGGAAGCCACAACTCTCTACTCTTTTTCTCTCTCTCTCTCTCTCTCTCTCTCAAAAAAGGAAAGGAACCTTTTCCAGTATTCATTTCCATTTCCATCTTGATTGAACCGTTAATGGCAGGTAAAATTGTTTCCAAGCAGTGCAACAAACTATAGACTTGCAGCTTGGGAGTCTGTTTCAAGCAACCAGAGCTAATGCATAATAAACGGGCAGCTTTAGGTGGTTGGGTTGGTTGGGTGTCGCACCGCCACGGCCCAGACATTTTTATCATCCGTAAAGGAAATTATGGTGAATTAGACGCTGTCGCAAACGCTCGTCATCCGGCCCTTTTCACCTAGTGATACGAGCAGTCGATAGCTACCTCCATGTCCTTGGTAGCTACTACCTGTGCATGGGTACTATCTACTGCTAGTAGGTTAAGTACTAGTAGAGTAGTAGTAGTAGTACTGCCATACACACGGGGACCTACAAGTATAGAGTATGGAGGCTGCATGCGGCGTGCCAAATTTAGCAGCTGACAACGGGGTGCAGCGTGCCTGACGGCCGAAGCAGAACTCACGAGACCCTGACGCGCATGGCGTGTGGTGTTACTGCGTGACCCTCCCCAAACGCCAGGGCCCGTTGAGACATGCAATGCTTCTCTCGCTCTTCTCTCGCCCTCACCCTGCCGCTGCCCGCTCTCCTGGCCTGCCCTGACCTGCCCTGACCTGACCTGACCTGCCTCGCTGGTCCCTGCCGCCGCCCGTCCAAGGTCCATTTGCAACAAGACCCATGACACCCAGACTCATTACAACAAGGCTCAACGAGACTCGTAGTAGATGGTAGTAGTACTAGTAGTAGTACTAGTAGTAGTATAGTAGTAGCAATCACCAGGTGCACCAGACTGCGTCAGCCAGCGGTCAGGTACAAAGTACCCTGGTACCTGTTCCTTTTGGTTTCCACACCTGCTTGCCATTGCCAGCTCGAGCCTTCTCCCCTTCCTCCCTTCATCTTTCCCTTTTGGCTCGCATTTGTTTTTTTTCCTCTTCCTTCTTTTATCCTCCTCCTCCTCCTCCTCCTTCCTCGCCCCTCAGACGCAAAACGCTCTGGTCTGCCATCTTCCCCTCTCTGCTCTGTTACACTCGGCCAGAGCATACTCCTGCGTATTCATTCGCAAGCCCACGCTCCAAGAATTATCCTCAGCCTTTTGGCTCATTACTCCTAGCCGTTTTCCCTTCTTCTTTTTTCCTTTTCAAGGTTGGTGTGGCATCCCAAGTATAACGGCTCCCGAGTCTAACGGCCCTGGTCTTTGAACCCAGAACATTCTACGTGCAGAGCCGGCAACGAAAAGCCGATACGTATTCAATATGCCTGGAATTCGTACGTTGGCCTCCTGTCCATGAGTGCATGCCTAGCGCTTTATCCTGCGTGCCGTAGGCTAACGTTTTGCCATTGCCTCAGCCTTTGGTTCATTCGACAACCTCAAGGCCAAGCTCAAGGCCGCCTTTAAAAAAAAGGGTGAAAAAAAGGCCAGCAAGACTGACGATAGCACCACCTCTGCCACGGCCACGTCTACTGCTCCCGCCCCCGAAGCCAAGCCCACCGATGCCGCTCAGGACGGTACGTTGTTGCATTCTGTGACGAGTCCAATTTATGATGCTACGCCTCGCTGACTACGCCTCAAGTCGCGCCTGTGCCAGGGACGGCCCAGCCGGATACTCAGCCCGCTGTTGCAAGTGAGTAGCTGCCTTATTCCTCTGCTCGTTTGCCATTCAGAGCCCGCCAATATGAGACTAAAGCTTGCTTGATAATTCCAGTCGAGCCTACGCCGGCGGCCGCTGCCTCTGAAACTCCCACTGCGCCTGCCGGAGCTGCAGCAGCCAATACACAGGAGGAGGTACCAGCAACTACAGCAACGACAGCTGCTCCTGCTGTAACCCCGGCACCCACTGTCTAGAGCGTTCTTTCTAAAATCACAGCCATGCGGTCAGCATTTTCTTCAATGTCAATAAGTCGTCGGGTTGATTTGAACGGCATGTGGGTGCTGGCGGGAAGCGGCCGAGCGAGGCCAGGTTGTGGCCGTCCACGTCTGACTGTTTGCTGCTCTGTTGGCTGGATACCCTGGGAGAGGAGCGGCGCAATGCATGTGCTTTGAGCTTATACCCCTCCATCTCGCCGTCTCTGTTTGTTTGTTGCACGGCTTGTTTGTTTCCGCTTCAATGATGGCGGTGGTAATAAAGGATTTGAACTTTTTTTTCGTCTTGATTCCAATCGTCTTTTTAAGTGATGGAAAACTGCAACGCCTTGCTAATATATAATTCCGGATGCCGTTGATTTCACTAGATTCTTTTACTTGACGTGACGTGGGCAGGCTGCTCAACGACGCGTTGCTGCCACAGGACACAAGGTATAATGGGATCGATGAAGCACGTGATGTTGACTTGTTGCCAAAGTTGCTTACATCATAGTAATTGTACAAGAGATTGACATTGTCTCACGCATCCTTGGCCCAAGGTGCCTTGGTGAGGGTGATTTGGGCGGCGGTCGATGGCATGGTTGGACCGCCTCGCGGAGGCTTGAAAGCCAAAGAGCCTGTGCGCGGTCCCGGTGGAATCCGCGAATATGGGATTCCAGGGGTATCAGTCGGAGGCATATTCGTTTCCTGGGTCCATGGCGCGCTAGTCCCTGTGACTGTATGCTGAGCAGCGCTTGACCAAGATGGAGGCTGGTTGGTGACGTGGATGGATGGAGCAGGCTTCAACGCTTCAGGATCTTCGTCCCAGGAAAACAGAGAGCCAAAAGGGAAGTGCTGGACGACGGGGAACTTGGATAAGACCTCGGCGTTGAACATTTTGATCATCCCTTTGTTGATTTTTCCCCATCCGTCGCGGATGCCCGAGATGTCGTAGAGGATTGGGCTATGTTCCCAAAAAGGGCCCTTTTTAACGTCATTGATGAAGCCAATGGCGGAGAAGTACATGTTGATGGAGCGGTTATCGTCGACAACCTTGACGTTGGTTACATCAGAGGGCTTTGGAGCACCTGGAACAGAGCCCTCGAGGGGCATGGGTTCGTTGTCGGAAATGGGGCGGGTGAGCTGGGCGGAGCCGAAGATATAAGGTAGGAAGGAATGGTCGTCGAGACCCCAGACACCGTGGGAGCCAGCGGGCTCGAGGTTGTATCTGAGAATAAGTTTGCGAACAAGGCGTAAATATCTAAGACAAGGCCGAGTCAACTAGAGTGCCATGGAACAGAGGACAAGAGTGACAGGCGTACGGCTCAAAGACATCGAGAACAATACGGCGCTCAATATCACCAGACTGAGTGCCATCGTCAAAGAAGCGCAATTTCCAAAGACATGCGAGAAAGGCGAGAAAGCTTAATTCGTGGCCGGTGCCGTAGTCGAGGCGCTGATGACTTCCAAACGCAGCAATAACATAGCTTGCAACCTCTCTGCAGGCAGCATCCGAGACAAGTGTGTCGCCTAGACGACCCTGAGTAAGGTGTTCATGAATGATTGGTTCTGCGCGCGAGAGCCACGAGGAAAAAGCCGCGTTACCAAAGCGACGGGGGCCGGGGACGGGGTCGACGAGAGCGACGAGAGCGTCGAGTTGACGGATGAGGGATTGAAGTTGGCGAGCCGAGGGGGAAACTGATGGCTCAGAGGGATCTGGCAGTGGAAAGGAGCGTGGGGGGGAGGAAGGGTCGGCTGGCTTGCGGGGACAGAGGGCGTGGTCGAGTTGCAGGATGAAGAGGCCAATGTCGCGGTAGGCGAGGCTGGAGAGGAAATGGGTGACGTCGGAGCCTGAATTAATGCGCTTAACAGGGGCGGTAAAAGAGTGGACTGAAGGGTTGTCGATGAGGGGAAGAGAGGCCATTTGAAATTTGGTAATTGTTGAAGAGTTGGGTATGGTGGTGAGACTGTGGTGTTTGGTGGCAGATGGCTACTAGTACTGATAGTTAGGCTAGGTTAGACAAGGTTGAGCTAGGTTAGTAAGCAGGCAGGCCGCGGAGCATCTACTCCTACTACCTATATAGGTACCTGTACCTGCTGTACATACCCTGGTATGTGGTGCTGCTAGTAGCGTTACCTACGGCTAGACGCGTCGGGCCAACGCGCTGCAGATTCGGTGGAGTGTCTGGACTACCGCTTGTACGATGTTCATCTTGGCATCATCGACATCGACTTAACGTGAATGATTGACCCTTGCAAGACAATCGCTGGGTGCAAATCGAAACGAAATGAGATATAATCTGCGTTCTGTAAGCGTACAAGCGGATGGTGTGTCGGGGAGGCCAAAGAGGCGGAGGCCGCAATGGGAGGCGCCTGAGCAAGAGAAGAAGAGACTGGGTTTACAGAAGAAGCGGACCAAAAAGCTTAACAGCAGACAGGAAAGAAGATGTGGCCCGAGAGAGACGAGCGTGTTACTTGGCAAGAATATCGCCAAGGATGAGTATGAGCCTCTAAATCGGGAGCGAGCAGAGGAGCAGGTAGCGGAGGCAGCAGAGTACCAAGTGATTGACGAAGGAGAAGAAGGAGAAGAAGAGCGAAATGAAGATGACGTGGCCCCAGATGATCCGGGGTTTTACAAGAGTATCGACGAGGTGTCGAGAGTGAATATGGTGGCTCGCGATCAAGGGCGTCAAGATGGCGGAAATGACACTTTGGCCGAGGAAGAGGTGGATCTGGACAAGGGTGAGACGGGTGCAACGGTGGACGGCGATTGCAGCAGAGGCTATGATGGTCAGGGCGACAGAAATGAGGACGATGAAGACGATGAAAATAACAGCCCAGAGAATGGAGAACTGGAGGACCCAGAGAGCAACAGAAAGAGTGGAAAGGTGGCCAACAGCGAACCAGTTGGGGATAGCGAGCAAGGCGTGACACCAATTACCAATAGCAAAACCCCATCAACACCTCCTCTGCATGACTCAAGCGATATGAAATGGACTCCAGTGCATCCAGACAGTCTCACATCGATTATATCTCTCATGTCATGCAGAGGCTGGAGCACTTATTACCTTTACAATCAAAGACGCGATTCCTCCAAGAAGAAGTGGCTGCAGCATTATGAGCCAAATCCCATGTTTAAGGAATGGGAGCGGCTGGCTGATGCAGCTTATACTCTCTTTGAAATATACCAAGCTACTGCACGCGTGCCACATTACGGCCAACAGCTCAGTCACTTGCGGAGGAATGAGACCGTGTTGAAGGAAACCCATGCCAGCTTGGAACGGGTGTATACCGAGATGCTCGATGAGATAGAGACGTCTGAGAGGCATGACAGGCTTCAACTCGCTGCCAAGATACACGGCACTGTAATCCCTCTGGTCGTCATGTGTCTCCAAGAAGCATTTCTCATGGGCACAGCAAGCGACAAGTTAACAGTGGCCAGATTCACCACCACAACATTGCAACAAGTCTGGCGCCATTGCATGTCTATCAGAAAACTCTACGATGCCATAAGTGAAGTCTATCTTGTCGACGGCTTGCAGCACGATCAAGAAGCATCATCGCCAGCCCACAAGAGCAGTCCCGCGACCAAGAACCGCAACTATCTGCACCGCCACCTCAGCGCCTTGAGCAAAGATATTTGCCAAGCTCAAGAACGCCTCGACTCACGCAAGTGTGCACGACTAGACGAGACACAGCAGCTTTGGCGAGAGTGCAGAGATGAAGAGCGAATCCGTCGCGAGTACTTGAACAAGCATGGGTGGGAGTTGAGCGAGGATGAGGCCTTGCTTGATGTGTTGCGCGGGCAGCAGACATTGAGCTTGGCTGTCATGAGGGCGTGTGCGCCGTCGAGGACGGAGCTTGATGTGAGGCAGAGGGTTAATGTGCTTAGAGATAAGGCTATGCGGGTGCTTGCGCAGCGTGGGTTGGAGATTCCGGATTGGTGTCGCTGATGGGCTGGCACTCTTGGTCATTTGGTCCTTGGTTTATGCGGCGCCTCTTGTATACATATACCAGGGGCTCTATCTAGAGAGGAAAAATGCAAAGGAAACACTGCAACACACAATGCTAAGGATAGACAATTGCGGGGGCCCAACATGTATCAAAGTATTCAGTCACACCATCCTCTTTTGCGCGACACGCAATGTATCCAGGCGTTTTGGCTCACTGGGTGCACTTTGCTGCCTGAACAGATCGCTTTCCTCTCCCTGTATTCAAGCTTGGTGAGTCCGCCACCGCACTCTCTAAACTCATATTTGGACCAGATTCGGTCCCCAAAAACTTGCACATGTGTTTTGCCATGGGCTCTTGCAATGCTTCTTTGTCTAGTACCTCTTGGACTTGTCAACTCACTTTGTGCTTGGCTTGTTGAACTTGACCTGGTTACCGGCATACAGTCTTTGGTAACCGCGTGAAAGACTGCTAATTGCATTAGCTCTCTGAGGAACCACTTCATTGGTAAACAGGTATCCAGGCAACCCAGCATTAATGGCGTATTTGATGGCCTGTCTATTGTCAATAAAAGTTTCCAACAGTTTTAGCTGCCTTATTCTTCTTATTTAAGTATCGGGTCTCTTTGTGGGTTCCACCTTTTCAGGAATTGCTTTCCGCTGGTCGCCAGCCTTGGCGAGTCTTTTTGCAACAGCCACATCCCGGTACAGCTTCCATTCCAGTGCCTTTTCAAGCATGGTTTTCATCATGATGCCATGTCAGCGGGAAGGAGGGCCGTTCAAGGATGCAGTCGCGGTCCAACTCATAGTGTTTTGAGACATTGGTCTACCAGTTTGGGCGCTTGATGATGACTCATTGTACACTCTTAAAGGCCCTAAAGGGGGAAATCAACTGATGTTGGGTGAGCAGTTGCCAGACTAATGAGAGCTAAGATTGTGAGTGAATGTTTCTCCTACCTTAAACGCTACTCTATTTCCACATGCGGTGAAATATGATGGAGTGTGATCTCATGTATGTGGATTGAACAGGGCATATTAATAAGTGCATTTTGCATGATAGATTCATCATGGAAGTCAAAGTCACAGTGATAGTCCCGTGCATTACCTGGTGGTAACATTGAGTCATTGCGGTATGTACGAGACTTGGATAATCAACCCACAAAGAACCGAGCAACCAAGATATTGCAGACATTGAATAGTTTGACTAATGAGCAGACGTGTTAGAATAAACATGTGAGCTGTGTGAGACTTTTAGACATGGTTGACGAGTGCAAGCGTTTTGATGAGTCTACGTAAAAGAAAAGAAGCCCGGCAGATGGAGCTGTCTCAGCCTACATGAGATGGACATGGCGGCAGTTGCGGAGCTAGTTTTAGTAAGAGGCTGTAATGAGGACAAAGCCGTAAGGAGTGAGATATTTGGCAGTGTGTTTGATGACGAAACTGAGACCGGTTGGACCGAGGAAAACAATGCTGTGTTTCTCTTGTCTTGCTCTTGACTATTGATTGTATCGTGACATCTTGAAATGTCCTGTTCATTCTGGGTAGCATTTACTCAAGAGGATCTCAAGAGGTACGGCATTGATACTGCTGAATGGGACATGAAACAATTTTGCTTTTCCCTCTGGCGCAAAAAAGCAGCCATCAAGTGACACATGGCTGCATGGTCGATCGGTTCTGAAACGTCGACTATCATTAGAGTTACTACTATTAATTAACCTCTGCCTCGCCATTTCTTGACAAGATGCGAATACGATGACAAAGGATGAAACGCGGGGAGCGTCCGGCATTGCAAGGCGTTGGCTAATACGTGGCAGACGAGGAATAAGCAGCACTGCAAGTGATGTGAACTTGGATGTACTCAGGCTTGGACGAAAGGAGTCGAGGAAATGAAGCAAGAATTAAAGCGAGATTGCTCAGTCCCTGAATCTACACGAGCCATTTCTGCACCAACAGCGCCCGTGCCTACCCGGGACTTGTTGTTGGGGCCCGTCCGCAAAGAGCAGGTACCGCACATGTTGTGCATCAGGCAGCGTCTCA
The DNA here is from genome assembly GCA_002591415.1 of Ophiocordyceps australis. NCBI lineage: Eukaryota > Fungi > Ascomycota > Sordariomycetes > Hypocreales > Ophiocordycipitaceae > Ophiocordyceps > Ophiocordyceps australis. The sequence continues at coordinate 15,698 of NJET01000012.1, read as the reverse complement.
CGGCCTCGTGAGCCATGCGGTACTTGCCAGGTACAGGGCTCATGACCCCCGCCCCATGCGGCAAAGGTTCAAAGGCAATGTCCCTGAATCAATTTCTCGCCCAATTTCTCCCACCTCACCTCACCTCACGCCTCACCCCTTCTTCCCCCCTCTCTCCTGTTTGCTTTACATCTTCTGCTCTAGGGCCGTGGCCGCTTGCTTTTCCCCAGAGCTGTCCATCCTTGTTTGCTGCTCGAGCGAGTTGAGCGTGTGTGACGAGGTGCGACAAGGTGCGGATAAGGAGGCAGCATGGAAATCTCTTGCCTGTCTCAGGAGCTGTGCTAACCATGCACAGAACTCGCCATTGCCGTCGATTGCTCGACCAGCTACCAGCTGCTACTGTACATACGATAGCGATACTGTATTGTGTTCACTGTATACTGTGCCCGCCATGTCGGACAAGGAAAGCACCCCCCCAGCCGTTGCTACCGACGCCGAGCCCTCGACGCCCCACGAGTCGACGCTTCACGAGTCGACGGCCGGTTCCGTGGGCGAGTCTCTGGAAGCCTCAGCCGCGCCCGAGTTCAACGGCCAGACGAGTGCAAAGGTGCCTGACGAGGCTAAGCCTCCGCCTGCCCCTGCGGCTGCTAAGCGCACTACCCCTGCTGCTGCTCCAGCCTCTTCGGCTGCTACCCGCCGTCCAGGCGCCACGCCGGCTTCGGCTGCCTCCAAGCCGGGCACCGCCTCACGACCTGCCGCTGGTGGCCTTAGCAAGCCACCAACACGTCCACCAGTCACGGCTACGACTGCCCGTCGACCCACCACCGCCACGTCGGCCGCTAGCCATCGCAGCCGGCCCAGCGTCACCAGTGAGGACGAAAGGAAACCAACCATGACGTCGACTGCTGCGCGTCGCACCAGCTCCATAATGTCGAGCCCAGGCCGCACTGCTGAAAAGAAGACACCGAGCTCGCTGAACACTACTGCCTCGGCGGCTTCTCGCAGGCCTCTAAGCTCGAGCACCCCGACTGGTAGTCCGAGGACAAACACGACTGCAACATCACGAACAGGTCCAGGTAGCGCTACAGGCGCCTCAGCGAGTAGGACCACTGCTGCGACACGCTCAGCGGCATCCACCACCTCCGCAGATACCCACAGGAAGAGACTCTCTACTGCCGCCGCGTCTCCTTCCCCGACGACTGCTCGATCGGCTGTCACTCGTCCGGCAGCTCGCTCTGACGCATCTGCAGCAGCCATGACACAGCAAGTTGAAGAGCTCAAATCAAGGCTCGCCCACAGCGACGCTGAGATTGAGTCTCTCAAGGCTCAGGTCAAGTCGTCTGAAGAAGCCCTTGTCCAACTTGAGGAGCAAAAGAGCAATACGTATGTGGCTCAGGACAGCTCTCACGAAAACGACGAAGCTCTAGCTCAGTTGAAATCCCAGCACGAAAGCGCCGTGGCTGGCTTCGAGACCAGACTATCCGAGGTGAATGACAAGCTCCAAGTCGCCGAAGAGCAGCTCGAGAAGTTTCGAAACCATCTTTCACAGGCTGTCAGCGCCAAGGAAGCTACCGACTCGGAGCTTCAAGCTACACAAAAGTCACTGGAGACGATTGAGGCCAAGCATCAGGCGGATCTGGAAAAGAGAATGGCCGAGGCGCTGAGCGGACACGAGTTGAAGATTGAAGAGCTACGGACATCACATGCCACCCAGCAAAAGTCTGCTCTGGAAGATCTCGAGATGAAACACAAGACCGAGGTCGAGAATGCGATTTCTGATGCTACATCTTCGCACGAGACGGCTTTGACGGAACTCAAATCAAACCACGAGTCGACCATTACAGACTTGCAAAAGAAGCTTGAAGATTTGACAGCATCCCAAACGGCAATTGAGTCGGCAAGCAGCGACAAGTCTCGCTCTGAGCAGCAGGCACACAACACAAAGGTTGCCGAACTTGAGAGCGAAATCGCTGAGCTAAAGGCGCGCATCGATGTATCGACTAAGGCGGCAGAAACTGCCCAAACCGAAAGAGAATCCGCCTTGATTCAGTTGGCTCAAGCCAAGGAAGATTTGGCTACTGGTGAAAGGGCTCTCTTGTCTGCCAAAGAGGAGGTGTCATTGTTGCAAGCCAAGGCGGCTGAAATTCAGAGCACATTGGACGGCAAAGACAAGGAAATTGTCAAGCTCAAGGACATGCATGACGAGCGCATGAAGAACGTGTCACAGGACTACGAAAAGGAAATCGAAAGCGTCCGTGGCGACGCGTTTTTCAAACGCAAGTTTGAAGAATTAGAGGCACAGCATAATGAGCTCAAGACGTTGTCTACACAGGCAGCTGAGAGCCATGCAGCGGCTCTAGCTGCTGCAAAAACCGAGCATATTGCGGCAATTGAGGCGCTCGAATCCAAGGAGAAGCAGCATCAGCAGGGCCTCGAGGCGCTGCAGGCTAGCCACGCTGAGGAGCTGGAAAAGGCCAAGCTCGGTGCTTCTGCCGACAAAGAAAGCCATGTTGAGCAGATGGAGACCTTGAAGACACGGCACGTTGGAGAATTGGAAGTACTCAAGAAGCAGAACGCAGAAGCTTTGGAGAAGGAGGTGAATTTGCTCAAAATTTCGCACAATGAAGTAATTGAATCTCTGAAGCGAGACCACGCTGAAGACAAGGACAAAACGCTGGCTGCCCACAAGGACGAGCTGGCTTTAGCCAAGGACGCCAATGACCGTGACCACGCGTCGGAACTCGATCGAATCAGGACCGAAATTGACGAAGCGCGGGCGGAGCTTGCCCGAACGCAATCGGAAAGTGCTCAAGCCGTCGAAGCGGCGAAGCAAGAACTTGAGGAGCGGCACATGACCGACATGGAGAAGCTCATCAGTCTCAACTCGGAGGCAATGGAGAAGATGAAGATGGATGGCGTACAGACACGCAAGGAACTGGAGGAGCTTTCAGCTAGCCATGCCAAGTCTATCGAGGATACGATTGCCGAGTATAGGAACAGCACATCGAGCCTCGAGGACAAGCTGTCACAACAGGCGGCTGCTAATTCTGACGTCGAGTCTGCACTCGGCAAGGCCCAAGAGGCGCTCACCAAGGCGCAAGCCGAGGTGGAAGAAATGGGTCAACAGCTAGCTCAGGAAAAGATGGAGCGCATGACGGCTCTTGCCGATCTTGATGCTGCTAGAAACGCCAAACCAGACACGACAGAGGCCGATGCGCTCCGCAAAGAAGTAGCCGAGCTCAAGCAATCATACGAGGAGGCAAGAGGAGCTCAGGTTGAGGCCAAGCAAGCCGAGCTTGACACTGCGCAGGCGGAGCTCAACAAGGCGCAAAACAGCCTAGCAGAAATCAAGGGCGAGCTAGAGCTAGCATACAAGAACCTCGAAGCACAGCAGCACCAGGCCGAGGCGCAGAAAAAGACGGCGCAGGCTGATTACAAGGACCTCAATGACAGCATGACAACGTTGGTCGAGGAGGCAAACTCCAAGGCCAAGGACCTGGAGACCAAGCTCGAAGCAGCCCAGAAACAGATTAGTGCGGGCGAGAAACAGATTGAAGAGGGCAAGAGCATGTGGCAAGAACTAGAGGAAGCATCAAGACGGCTGGCACAAGATGCAAAGAAGATTGAGGAACTCGAAGCACAGCTCAAGGTCAAGGAGGCAGAAGCAGTAGAGGCAAAGGTGACGGGCCAAAACGAGGCCAGCTGTTCAAGGTGTGCTGCTAATGCTGACATGTATTGCTAGGCCAAAGCAACAGCGGCAAAGCCCAGCGGGCTCGCGGGCAGCATATTTGCCAAGGGAGAAGAAGGCAGCGACGCAGTGGCGGCTGAAGGTGAGGATAACAATGATGCCCAAGACCACTCGTCTGCGGCACTGGCTTCGGTGCGAAAGTCCCCCCTTTGCGTGATGCGGCCTCTGCCGCGACTTTGCTGAGCGTTGAAGCCATGGAGAAAGTGGAGCTGACTAGGGGGGGGGGGAATAGCTAAGTAAAGCGCGCCAGACGGCGAAGAATATCGATGCCCTCGACCGCGAAATGAGAGACCGCAACCTGCAGTAAGTCTTGGTGTAGGCATAGAGGTGTAACGTGGCGAGCACTGACGGATGAAGGCTACTCAACTCCATCACGAACCCCAACGTGCAACAATCGGCCTAGTGTCGCTTGTCTTTGTGGCGTCTTGGCTGTTTGACGGCTGGACGCGATACCTTGGCAATATTGCATTTTCCTTTGTACGACGCCGCCGTGGTCCAGTAGGGGCAGGGGCTGAGGCAAGACTTGGAGGACATGGAGCTGTGTGAGAGGGTAGGCGACTGCTTGTCGGACGCGTGGTGCAGCGAGGATTGACGATACCCCTTGGCCCTGGCGAAGAGAGTTTATATGCATAATGGGTAGCTTTTTAATCATGGCATGACATTGCGACGCTAACTATCTGAGGCCATTTACGTTTTTGTGCCTGTCGGGTCTTTCGGTAACGAATGGGCAGAGGTGTGGTGTCTGACAGGCAAAGGGCAGGGGGAGAGGGAGAGGGAGGTGGACGGAGGTGGAGGCGCCGGTGGCGGAGCTGGCGGATGGCGCGGAGTTTGCAGGAAGACCGGGCGCCGACACGGGGCTGCAGAGGAGCCAATTGAACGAGAGGTATTGTATGTATATATGTAAGTACATGGTTATAGGTTTTGCCCTGCTTTGCCCTTGGTGGCTGTAGCGGGCCAGGGTCCAGTAGTGCAGTAGTAGTAGTAGCAGTACTAATGTACTAGTATGCGTGTATGTGTTAGTGCGCAGTAAGTAGTGCAGTAAGTAGCGCAGTAGTGCAGCGGCGTCGAGGAGACGGGAAGGAACGGCGTGAGGCGGGACCTGGGGCCAACGGGCGACGTTTGTTTGGCCAAAAATAGGTTTTTATGGAGTGAAAAATAAGACATGACGTCGTGGTAACGACGGACGGCACGTGCCGCTAACGTCATGAGCACCAACAGGCAACGGCGGCCCCCTAACAAGGAGGCCAGGCCAAGGTCAGGTCAGGCCTGTGACAGGCCCAAAC